>JAQGBA010000744.1:0-25014 GCA_034698125.1 Prionchulus punctatus
TCTAGCAACGACCCTAGTAACTATAGACCCATCACCTGTCTACCCACAATGTGGAAACTCCTAACTGCTATCTTGGCCACAGGAGCCACGGCCGCTGAATACAAGAAAGTTAAACATCGAGAAAGATATAATGGTTAGAAGACACTACATGGACACTTCCTCCGATCCCTTCCCCAAGAGGCTGACCCAGCTGGCTCGCAAAAGGGAACCTAAAGCCGTCCACTGAAGCTCTACTGGTAGCGGCGCAAGACCAGGCATTTAACACCAAGGCCCATGCAAAGAACATTCTGAAAAGCACAAGAGATGGACAGTGTAGACTATGCGGCCACCATGAAGAAACTGTGTCGCACCTTGTAGCAGGATGCCTGATCTTGGCGAATGCAAAATTCAAAGAAAGACACAATGAAGTGGCCAAGAAAGTACACTGGTCCCTATGCAAGAAATACAATATCGAAACAATGCAACAATGGTGGAAACACGTGCCAGAATATGTAACTGAAAATAGTGGAAAATAGAAGCAAAAATCCTATGGGACTTCAGCATCAGGACCGACAATAAAATCCAAGCCAACAAACCAGCTGTAGTAGTTGTGGACAAAGCAAATAAAACCTTGCTCATAATAGATGTTGCGTGCCCCTTATCAACATTGGAAAGAAAGAACAAGAAAAGATACTCAAATACCAAGAGCTTAAGACTGAGCTTCAACGCCTCTGGAAACTTAAAGGCAAAGTTGTACCAGTGGTAATAGTGGCTCTCAGAGCAGTTACGAAAAGCCATAAACAGTATGTACAATCTATAAATGATACCATCTGAACAGAAGATCTCCAGAAAGTGACCCTGCTTGGAACATCAAAAATAATGCGAGAAGTACTATCACTCCCTGATTCTAGGTAAGAGTCCGAGGAATAGTGTAATATTCCAGCCACCTATATCCAAGCTGTGGGAGTCCATAGGACCAAATTTTTTATATATTTAATATTTTATTTAATAATATTTCAATAATATTTTACTTTATTTTATTTTATATTTTAATAATAATTTTATTTAATATTTAATATCACAAATTCATAAATGAATGTAGTGTGCATTATACAATCAAAGTTAAAGTTAAAAAGGCGAAACGAAAAACAGACAATTTTTGACAAATGACATAATCTCACAAGGTATATTCTTTCAATTTTCGGAACCAATCGAACCGCCATAAACCAGAACACGATAACTAGGTATGACGTAGAAAATCAAGAACTTCTCGCCAGGATGTAACGATCGATTGTTTGATTTTTTTTCTCTTCCAAACCATGCACGAGCCAAACCACAAGAACTGCAAGAACCGGAACACACTGGAATTGGTCGCACGATAACTGCATAAGATTGTCGTAAATCAAGAGCTTTTCGTTGCCAAACTTGCCAAAATGTCACAACTTCGTTCTTCTTTCTTTCAAATCATAATACGTCATTTTAACCGTACTAACCAAAAGTGCCAACCAAAAATTAGCAAATTTGCCAAAAATTCATAAGTTCAACGAATCGGATTGTACAACGTATAGAAGGCAATAAAATACTGTATAGTTTGCCAGACCATACAGGAGGTGCAACAAACGGCGGAGCAAAAATAGCAACCGACCGACCCGCGCCGCTGCACAGTTTACACTCCACAAACCTGGTAAGAAACGTGAAAAACCAGGAAACCGTGCTTATAGTTGTTACAAATTGTATTTTAATTAACAATAATTATTGACTAGACGAAATTGCAACAAGGATGAAAAACTATACAAAATCTACACCGATTCAGTATTGATTTTACTTATCACTGTAATCGATCGATGTTGAACTTCGTTTGGCTCTCGTTGGCTGCTGATTATTGTTTTTGTTACAACCGAACCACCATTCACCCGTCGATCGTGGATATCCGGTAACGAGCTTAAAAGTTAGTTAGATAGTTTGCAATAAAACAAATATTTTGCTGAAAAGTTACGCAATCAACAAATATCTTGCAAGTTTTTCTACACTCCAAGCAAATAAATGAAAAAGAGGCAGCGGATATTTACTTTCATCACTCGCCATCCCGTTACTCTGTAATAGTAAGGTCCAGCGAATATGTATGTCTTGCCGTTGTTCCATTTAAGCGCTGCGTCTATTTTCTCGGGGATAATCGGAGATATGTCTTTCGTTGATCTCGGCCACGAGGCTTGCATACCCCACCTCGAGTACTGCCAATATTTGTCGGCTAAAACGAACTGTACAAACAAACTTTCGTGCAAATTTCGATTTCAATCTGACCTTTGAAAAAATATGGCTTATCGTCATAGTTCCAAATCATAGCCGAGTCAATGTTGTCCGGCGTATCCACTAATCCGACGGATATCTTTCTAGGATATCCTGGATAACGCTTTCCGTTAGAATCGTACAGCCAATAGATGTCATTCTGAAAAATGCAATCATAACCAGCGATTTGAGCAAGAAATTTGTTTCGTCAGTAATTATCCGGGATTACCTTGAAGAAATATGTATCTCCGTCGTAATCCGTCACTGCAGCATCGATGCCACCTGGTAGCCCGTCCCAATCCGCGGTGATGTTCCTCGGATATCCGTCATCGTAAGAGATTTGATTTAATCGCCAATACAAATCACCTGATTATCGTAACATTACAAAATGGGAACTATATTGTCTGGCTAAAAACAAAATTTTCTCACCTTTGTAGGCGTACGTGCTGCCATTGCCCAATGTCGTCATGGCATCCAGCGATGGATCATCGCAGATGTTAAATCCAGCCGTTGGAATAATGGGTTTCTTGTTCGGGAGAAAGTTTCCTTTCAATGGTTTATCCGTGGTATCGAGATCATTGTCCGCTGCATCTACTCTTTCCTCTGGTCTACCTGTAAAAACCAGAAACAAATCTAGAAACTAGTTTATGCTGGAAAATGTGCTGGAAGTGTCACCATATAAATGCTGAATGCCCTTTACGTCGTCGGGTTGGAGAACTATAGTGTCGCCACTGTAGCCTTGGTAGAACGGAGCCATTAAAGCCTGGGTACTTTGGGAATGTTTCAAACCCAAGGAATGTCCAATTTCGTGAGCGGCAACCGAGTACAAGTCAATGCCTGAAATCAAATTAAGCGCTCGTTGTCTCCACTGACCAACAATAATTTCACTGTCTACCTCTGTTATCAGGACTTCTCCACGGTTCATCTTCGTCAAAATGAACATCACCTCCGTACCTTGGGAAAAAAGCATGAGCCAATATTCCACCTGAAAAAATCTGCTATAGGTTCACTGGCTGGAAAAAATTAGCTTTCAGACCTCGTCCATCGAACGGTTCGCCGTCGCCATGAGCTTTGTTTGCGAACATGATTTCAATGTTAACGGGACCATGGCTTCGTTTTATGAATCTCAGCGGAGAATATTCTTCCCAAACCTTGAAAATCGAAACAAATTTTGGGACTGAAATTAAAAGAAATCAGGCAGATTTATGTATCACACAAACTTTGAAAGATTTCTCGATAATGTAGTCGACTTTGTCAGGTGCCAACTCGCCAGTGTATCTTGTGATTTGATAAGTGATATCCTTAACACCCCAATAAGAGCCTAAAATTGCTGAAAATTAGTTTTTACAAGTGGAAAGTATGAACTATAGTGTCTGCGAATTTATCTCATCTATGAAAAACTTGTCTCATGGAAAAACATGTCACGGTAATTATGATCATGAATCGAACACCATTCGACCTTCCACGCATATCCAAAGGGCAAACTGTGAATACCAAAACCGACCAATTTTTTAATCTGCGGTGTGTTGTTTTTAGTTTTACATAGTTAAACATGAACACCTCTCAGTCTGGTCATGCACCTTCCGTGTAACTGTCATACAGTGCCACTAGTATCTATTATACAATTGAAATGAATTCAACCGAGGCGTTAGTCGATTATGGTTGTGAAACGAATTTTCGACCTCAAATTTTCGACTCAACTTCATTGAAAAGTTGCGTAATTTATGATCCACCCGAATGTGACAATGAAAACTCTTTTTTTTCTTCACTCAAAAACGTGCCATGGTCATGTGCGTCCGAAGGTCGTTGGGTAATAAAAGTGTTCGGCTCGGTCTATCAGACGTTCAATAAGGGGTTAAAATTTGAAACTATTCTGTACAGTAATAGTGACTACAGTTGCCCATTGTTCAGTTGTTGAATGACTATAGTTGTTCAAGTACTATAGTTCTTCAGCGATTGCCCAGTGACTACAGTTGTCCAGTGATCATAGTTGTTCAGTGATTACCGTTTCAGTGAGCGTACAGTACCTTCGATTGCATAACGCTTTTGCCTGATATGATTATCTTGAAAATTTTCTTCGACTATGTCCTTGATGGCACATCGAGGTAGCATCATTTTGTCAATGGTCGTATCGTCGAGGGCGCCTAAACAGGGGAACTATAGGTGAAACGACTTTTGGCACACTTCAGCTAAACTCGGTACCAGTTTCGGGAATGTTTGCGAATTTTTGAAACGTCTTCAAAGCATTTTCGTATGTGATATTCGTTTCGAGTGGCATGTATCCAAAGGAAGTCAGGTAGTTCTGCAGAAAATGTCTTCTGTAATTTGTTACTGTAATATTATATTTATTACCCTGTACCAAGTTGGTCAGTACACAATATGCGTTTGAAAATCGTCGCATTCATCCTCTTAGGCGAAGAAAAGAGAAAATGTCTCGTGAAACTATTTCGAACTAGGTTAAAGAAATTTCGTGACGAAAAATCAAAAATCTATGTCAACTTTACCTTGGCGTTTAAGTCGGAAAAAGTTTTTTCCACCGGAAGACCAGAATCGAAAGGAGTTATATATCTAACTTGGCTATCGTCGTTGAATAATTTTCGTGCAGTAGGAACGGCTTGCGAAACTAAGATAACGGTCGTCAAAATGACCCATACGGGCGACAGTACGTCGTGAACCATGCTTAAACAGTAACCGACCGCTGAGCATGAGCCAACGATTGTAACACTGAATTTAAATCGGGACGACGCCCGATGATCAAAATTAATAATCGTCGTCCGACGTTCAAGGTCGAACACGTTTCTTCTTGAATACCGTCTAATTCCGACTAGACCACGGTCTACAGTAAACCGAAGGTCTTCCCGCCCGAAAATAAGCTCCGACGGTCGCGTTTATCCTTTGAAAATTTGCAACAATGCGCTTTTTTAACTCCGCCAAGGTAAATTTAAGTTCCGAAAGGTCGTTGGACAAAGCGACCTACCGTAGTTGTTCAAAATTCAAAATTTTCTGCCAACAACCGTAATCGGATTCGCGCGATGAGCGCAACCAGGAGAACAATGATTCAAACGACGCTCGCACGCGAAAAACGGTACGAATTCGAGGTTACATTACCAACAATGTTTCCAAGTCGGATGTTTCAGTTTCGCGCTGGTTCAAGTTCAGAGCGAAATCAGAGCACAGTCGACGACGATTTTAACGTTTGAAAACCGAAAATCGGTACGCGATTGCACAATAAAGGGTTCATTTTATTTTCATTTATCAACAACGACTAATGAAACAAAAAACTGCCGGTATATAACTTTCATTTTTCAGGCAACTGCGTGTTTTTTTTCGGTGACAGGACATGGAAACGACATTGAACCTTCGCCTTTTTGAACAATGAAATTTTGTGCCGAAAGTTTCGTTCGCCCAAAAAGGAAGGCTGATGTTTGACCAGGGTAACTTTCAACAATAAACCGACCCGTTGTTTGAGTATTCATTTACAAATGCTTATTTTGCAAGGGAATTGTACATTTTGACATCATTGAAGTCGAATTTGCATTATTCAGCTTAAGTTACGATTTGAAGTCGAATTTTGGAACATAGAAGCAAGAAAAGTGTCCAAAATGTCCTACAACGAGCATTGTTGCTTGACTTGCGATTATCAATAAGTTTGTCGCAATATATATCACTAAATCCAACAATTGGATTCAAAAGTTGTTTCAGGTTTGTCATTGTTTTGTGTTTTATTTCATTAAGTTTTTTGGCGATTTGTTTCAAATTTTCTCAAGGAACTGACGGAATTGTCTGATTATTCATACAATAACTTGCCTAAGGCCACAAATTTTTAAAATCAGAACGAAGTTACGTGAAATCACAAGTATTGCACAATTGACAAAATTAAAGCTAAGCAAACAAATTTCACAGCCTTCAAAGATCAAAGTTTAGATCAAAGTCGATTATCACGTGCTACGACTTGCAATCAAAAAAATGCGGCCCTGTAAGTTTTGGATAACCAGGGGCCACCTAAACAGGCAAAATATTGGTGTAATCAAAGAATAGCTAGTGATAAAATTTGTCTTTCACCCTCAATTCGTCGTTGTTTTCTTCGATTTTGAAATATTGATGACCCGAAAAGAGGTACGTATTGCCGTCGATGAACGTTCCTCCAGCATCGATTTTATTGATTAATACAGGCGATATTTCGATTATATTTCGGGGCCAATCAGGAGTGGTATTATCGTCGATGTAAGGCCAGTAACGTTTGCCTAGAAATCAAACAAAATTTTGGTCGCTAATAGTAATTGTCGGGCTGTAATCGTGAAACAGAAATCGACTACAGTTAGTACCTTTGAAAAAATACAGTTTTTTATCCCATTGAACCACAGCGTCCAAGTTGTTCGGTGTTTGGACAAACTCTTGCGCAATAAATTTCGGATACGCATCGGGTATGAATCCTTTTCTGTTGAGCACCCAATATTTGTCTCCTTTGAAGAAATACGAGTCGCCATTGACGTCGGTGTATGCAGCATCCAAATGACCTGGTATACCCCAATCGTCTTCGATGTTCCTCGGATACCCAGGTTCAACCCCACCGGAAGCCAGACGCCAGTAGAGATTACCTGCAAAAATCAGTGATTATGAAAATTCCATAAAATTGCTGTAACTTACCTTTGAAGGTATATGCTGTCCCATTGGACAGCACAATGACAGCATCCAGTTTTGGATCGTTGCATATATCCTCAGTGATAACGAAGGAATGGTAGACTGGTTTTTTAGTAATTGTTTCTGATTCTTTTGCAGGAGTTGTAGTTGTGGTTGGAACACTTGCAGGAGATTCTTTTGCTGATGTACTTGTAGAATATTCTGTTGAAGTTGTAGTTGTAGAATCTTCCGTTGAAGTTGTAGTTGAAGTATATTCTACTGTAGTTATAGTTGTAGTGGCAGGACTGCTCGGACTTGTAACTGTTGAGACTGTTTTCATTTCCATTCGAGCTAAATTCTCACCGGCAAACTGATGCTTTTTATCCATTTTTTGTTCCAACCCGTAGCTTTTAGAATCCATGTCGTTCTTATTTTCAGCTGGATATTTGTTTTGGGCCGAATTTCCTTAACAAGCCACTTGCTCATACATACATTTTGTTTTTCAGATAATCATCAGCGGTTTACCGTATATAAATTGGATTCCTGCGATATCATCTTGATCCAGGGTTACAATTTCGTTCTTCCCTTTGTATTCAGAATACATTAACGCTGCTTTGAAATTGGAATGTCTCAGTCCTAGCACATGTCCAATTTCATGGGCAGCAACAGGGAACAAATCTCTGCCTAAAACAAAGTAAGACTAATTAACGTCAGCAGAAGCATTCTAACAGCAGAAAGAGCAAATAAGCAAGCAAAAGCAAGATATACCAAATGAAGTTGGAGGTGCCCACGGTTCACTGTCGTCCACGTGAATCTGGCCACCCTGGTTAGGGTAGAATGCATGAGCTAATTCGCCCCCGGGCCCATCGAACGGATATGCATCACCGTGTTGTCCCTGCAGGAATGAAATCCTGATGTGACTTTTCCTTTCGTCGGTTGTTTGCATGAATCTCAAAGTTGTATACGATTCCCAAAGCTGCAAAGTACTGAATCCAATTAACAACAAGATTAAAACAAATAAAATCACTGTCTAATGATCTAAAATCACCTTAAAAGCAGATTCGAAAGTGCTGTCGACTTCATTTTGAGACAATTTGTCAGAATAATTAACCACTTTCCAGTATAATTTTTGCGTTGGCCATTTTGAATCTGAAATAAACAAGCAATTTTCCAACAATCAGTTATTTTTAATTGGGTTCGTGTGTTATGATTTTACGACATTATTAGGCCTGTAATGATTTATGAACGTGCATAGACATACGTGCAATGGGAACAAGAACCGCCTGAAAGGATTCAATTGTGCAATCCACCATTTCAAGTTTTTGCAAGTAAAACAAACCTGCAGTACAAGAAATTTGCATCCGTAGCTAGTTGCAAAAATGTTTTGCAACTAGCTACAATTCAAAACTACGTCATTGATAAACTTTGTTCGTTGTTCTATGAGCATTCGGTGATTCAACTATAGTTTCTGTGGATGATCTATTTTTAGAGACCAAAAAGTGTTTCAAAAAACATTTAACGGATATGTTTTGGAAAACTTACTGTCAGTAACGAATCTTTTTGGCCGATTGTTCATACCGAGAAGTTTGTACAACGGTCTATTTTCGTCGTCAACAAAACATTTATATTTCGGTAAATGCTCTATATTTTCGTCCATACCTGAAGATAAACATGACTCATATATCTGAATCTGAATATGAATCGGTTGATGGATCTCGAAGACAACGTACTATAACATCCAAAACCCAAATCTAACAAGCTGAAATCTCTTCGATTGCATACCTCTTGAAAATCTGATAGGAATACTGGAGTAAAAATTAATAAAGTTTAAAATTACAATAGCAAATAGCATACGCATGACAGTCCGATTTACTTAAATTTTTGTACGTTTTCAATTTTTGCTCGGTAGACAATATGGCGCGCACAGTTTCGACCGTTTGCAATACCTAAGACGGTACAGTAATGAAACCAATAAAGGAAAATACAGTACAAACCGAAAAGTGGTTTGTATACAATAAATTGCCTGCAACTATAGGCGTCGTTTTAAATGAATTACTGTTTCAATGCAAACAGGCTCGTGTCAAAAACGGTTTCGATTGAGAAAAAAACGAGCGATTTTCATTCGAATCCGAACCCGATTTTTGTGTCATATGAATACGAATTAGTTTTTTTATCGCATCATATTTTTGCGAATTTGTGATATTTTTTGCAGCGAATAACAAACTATAGTTCCATGCAATATATCAATGAAGTCTAAAATATCGTCTTGACAAGTTCAGCCTTCATTCATGAGATGAGAAAATTTGCCCGGAAGGCATAAAACGAAGTCGCAGTTGTACAGTAATTTATTTTTATAGGTCCGAATGGAGGTTTATTTTTCTTAAAATAACTCATGCGAATAAATTTAATTGCTCTTACAAGACAACATGTGGCATTGTACAAAACACGGATCACGTTACTGTACAATGTGTAGACTGTTTGTTGTTCAAGTTTGATCTTGAAACCTTTGTTCCGCCAGCAGATTTTAGTTGGTACGTCATTCATAGAGAGCTCAAAAATGTTACATTCATAAAAACACTTTGAAAATAAAACCTGAATGAATGTGACTCGATTTTTGTATCTGTCAATGAAACAGAAAATCGTCTCTATGCTGCACCTTCAAGACGAGTTGACTGTCGTTTCAATGCCAAGAATATATTTGCGACAATGCAAAACGGGCTCAAAATGGTAACGCGTTTTGAAAAACGCAAAAAGAGCACGAAATTATAACGTGTTGCGCCTGAAATGTAAACTAACGTAAGATCAGCATGTACAAATGACGATTTACGACTGATTAGCAAGAAGCAAAAGAAACTTCTACTTACTTTATTCGCCAATTCGTTATCTAAATTGCACACTTTGAGACTTTAAATTGACGCAATTTGGGCGGAAAGGTGTCGTTTTCGATTTCATAAATATTGCAGAACAAAGCGAGCAATCAAAGTGTTGATTTCGGAAATGGCTGCAATCGCTGTATTCCTCGCTGCACTAGTTGCAACTGTTGCAGTTGCGAAACCTTTGGCGGATGTAATTAAAGTGGATTGTCATCCCGACACTGGCTCTAACCAGCAAAATTGTCAAGCACGAGGGTATTTCTCAAATTTGGCTGGTTTCTGCGTTCGTGATGACAGTAAATTTGTTTTCAGATGCATTTGGGCAACATCGACAGTTCCAGGCGAGCCTTACTGCTACTTCGACGCCAGTACTTTCCCGGGTTACGACGTTTCCCAAATAACTGGAAATGATAGTACAATATTGACCGCTACGTTGACCAGAAGAAATACGCCGACCATGTTCGGCAGTGACGAAAACACCCTGGCATTCAAAGCTACCAACATCGACGACACCCATTTGCAAATAGAAGTGCATAGTTTTTTTGCTTTCCAGCCCATTTTCGTGCACTGGAAGTGGTTCATTCATTACGCATTGTTTTTTTTAGTTTTCCCCAGCAAGCAGTTTGGTAAAGCCGAATTTGCATTCGCAACGACTGGAAGCTCGCGTTCAAGCGAAAAAGGATATTCAAGCAGCTTCGAACCCGCAATACGCAGTTCTAATTCAAAATCAACCATTCGGAGTGAAAGTTGTAAGGAAAAGCACTGGCCAGGCTATGTAAGCAAAAATTTTTTTGTCCATCGAGTCAAACGGAATAATTTGCATTTTACACGCGAGTTAGCTGAGTCGATGATGTCATATACTAGTTAACTAAGTCGATGACGTCACTGGCTATACGCTCTCGTGTCGTGGAATCGCTAGAGTAATGTTGAGTATCTGTGATTGCAGATTCGACACGACTGGCATACCGGGATTCACAGTTGAGGATCAATTTCTGTCCATAACGACGCGAACTGCGAGCGCAAATGTGTACGGTTTCGGTGAGCAAGTGCACCAAGACTTGTTGCAAAACATGAACTGGCACAAATGGGGCATGTTCTCCAGGGACCAACCTTCCGATGGAGTAAGTATTTCCCTGAATAATACACGATTCGATTCTTGAAATACAAAATAATGTACTTCAAAATTTTGCTAGAAAACAACTGATAACTTATACGGAGTTCACAATTTTTACCTGTGCATCGAAAATGATGGTAGTGCTCATGGTGTTTTCATGTATAATGCGCATGCCCAAAGTAAGAACTAGCAACCATGTTGTAACTAGTAAAACTAGCAACCAGTCAGGATATAATTGCTATACTTTGTTAGATGTTGAACTGGCCCCTTATCCAACTGTCACGTACCGTACCATCGGCGGCAATTTACGGTTTCATATATTCGTCGGACCCACACCGGAGGACGTCATTCGACAGTACCATCAAGTTTGTTTCCAGATATTTGACTGCAAATTAACATTTGCCGTACCACTTTTTTGTTTTTCAGACTATCGGTTTGCCGCATATGCCGCCTTACTGGTCGTTGGGATTTCATTTATCTCGCTACGGTTATCCTAGCAGCGCTGCGATGCAGACTGTATGGAAGCGAAATCAGCAAGCCGGCATACCTCAAGCAAGTTTTCAAGCCAGATATCCGATGCGAAGCTCGTCTACAGTTGATTTCTTGCAGGATGGCCAATGGGCGGATATCGACTATATGGATGGAAAAAAGGATTTCACTTACGACAACACAAATTTCAATACATTGCCGCAATTCGCCGATATGTTACACGCTAGCAACAATAAACTGATTCTGATTATCGTAAAAACAGTGAAAATGATTCTGCAAGTAGATCAACTGTGGTACAGTAATCTGATTTGCAGGATCCTGCAATTGCATCGAGGTCGACTGGTTTGTACCAAACGTTAAACGACGGATTAATCGCTAATGTTTTTATACTGGACGCCCGTTCTAATCAACCGATAGAAGGACAAGTCCGAAATTTTGTTTCGTCATAAGACGTATGCGATTTAGGCTTTGAAATTTTTGATTCTTAGGTTTGGCCTGGGGATACGTATTTTCCTGATTTCACTAATCCGAACACTACGGGCTGGTGGACAAATCAACTTCAAAATTTTCAGAACTTGGTCGCCTACAACGGCATTTGGATTGTAAGCCGTTCCACAACATATTCCACTTATACTATAGTTGAAAGGATATAATTGAAGAACTATAGTTAAAAGACTACAGTTGATGCTATAAATGATGGACTATAGTTGATGGGCTACAAATGTTGGACTTCAGTTGATGGTCTATAAGTGGTCGACTATAGTTAAGGGTCTATAAATGATGGACTACAGCTGATGAGCTATAAATGATGGACTATAGTTGATGGACTATAAGGTACTGTTCATATAACAAGTATTTGCAGGATATGAACGAACCATCGGATGCATTCGGACCTGCAGGTTCACTGACTGGTTGCACCAACAACAAATGGAACAACCCGCCTTTCGTCCGTAAGTTCTGCATCAATCTTCATGTACATGTACAAGTAAAACCATTCGATCAACTTTTTCAGCTTTGAATGACCAACAACTATACATTAAAACGATTTGCATGGATTCAGTCCAGCATGCTGGCCTACACTACGACTTGCATTCGTTGTACGGTTATTATGAATCGATAGCGACAAGAAGGTAAATCAACATTAGACAGACCCAATTATATATGCTAACGCAAGCACATTTACTTGACATCAACTATTTCGCTGACTAAAGATCAAAATATTGCACTGACTGCATAGCAACTATTAGCACTCTCAATAGATCAGCTGCTGACTATAGACCATTATTGCACTGAATACAGTCGAACAATTACAATGAAAATAGACCAGTTATAGCGCTGAATGCATGACTACTAGTGCACTGGCTGTAAATCACCACTCGCATGGACTATAGATATACTGTTGCACAGGCTATATTATAACTACTGTACTTACTATAGATGAACTATTGTAATGTACTGGAAATAGACCAAACGTGGCACTGACTAGATCAACGATTGCACTTAAAGTTAACGGACTAAATCACTGGCTAAAAATCAACTATTGTACTTCTCGCATACAATCTGTACAGTGTTTGTTAATTTTAGCGCATTGAAAACGATATTTCCCGGCAAACGACCATTTATACTCACTCGAAGCACTTTCGCAGGATCCGGCGAATATGCTGCTCATTGGACGGGAGACAATAGCAGCGAATGGCCCGACTTGAAATATTCGATAATCGGTAAGAAAACTTACTCTCCAAACACATTTTTGCGTCTTTACTTCAATGATATGTGTGTGTGTGCGTGTGTTTTCAAGGTTTAATCGAGTTCAATATGTTTGGAATTCCGATGATAGGCGCTGACATATGCGGTTTCAACGAAGTCAGCAACGAAGAAATGTGCACAAGGTGGATGCAATTAGGCGCGTTTTATCCGTTCAGTAGAAATCACAACACAATTAATGTCCCAGTCAGTCTCGCAAAAGCTTACTACTTACTGATTTCGTTTTCGAAGAAAAAATTTATTTAATAGGATCAAGATCCAGCCGTCTGGAGTCCAAATTCGATCCAATCCAGTAAAAATGCTCTCAGAGCTCGTTACACGCTTTTACCCCACTTGTACACGCTATTTGAAAATGCTCACAAGAACGGGTCTACTGTCATGCGTCCACTATTCTTCGAGTATGTGTTTGTTCACTAACTAGCCAGTGCTCTTTGGTCAACAGTTGCAGAGTTGCAACGACAAAATATCTTTGCATAACAAGCTTGTAATTGCAACACTAACGTGTACGCATTTATTTGCAGATTTAGCACTGATCCGAACACTTATGGTATTGATGATCAATTTCTCTGGGGCAGTGGTTTCATGGTTGTTCCAGTAATAACGCAAGGGGCCACATCAAGAACAGCATATTTCCCAGCCAGTCGTTGGTTTTCAATTTTCACTATTCCTGTAAACAATAAAACTGATTTCTTGCTTTTAACAGATAAATCAAAGTCCATTTTATTATTCAGGGTTCCGAAGTAGCCAATCCAAGTGATGGCCGAAGTCTTCTTCTGAACATCGGACTTTACGACTTACCTGGCTTGTACATCCGAGGTGGAACAATCATTCCCATGCAAGAACCCATGCAGACAACAGTAAAGAGGTACTTAAAAGCATGGCCATTTAAAAGTATGAACAGTAGCGATGACATTTCTTGTACAGTCGTTTACAGCCAATGGGACTTTTAATTGCTTTGGATGAAAATCAACAAGCTACTGGAAGTTTGTATTGGGATGATGGAGAAACTATTGGTAAACCGGCAAAAAATTTCTAAACCGGTGCGATTGAATTATGAAACTATTTTAGATGCTGATTTGAATTCCGCACGGTACGCTACATTTAGTTTCAATGCAACTTACAGAGTAAGTTTTGCTTTTTTTTGGAACTCTTATTGATACCTTAGATCTATTTATTTGATTTCTTAGGGAAATCAGTACGGTATCTTGACAATTCAAAAGACATCCGGCACGTACACGGATACAGTGACACTTAATACCGTTAAAATATTCGGACTGATTCAACAACCTTTGACAGTCACGATGAATGGACTTAATCTGCCATTCACCTATTCCGCCAGTATTGAGAATAATGTTCATGTAAGTGGTTTTCCACTTGAAACAGAAAGCACAATTTGGATGACTAATTTTTTGTTTTTTTTGCAGGCTATGCTGTTGAGCGAGCTGTTTTTGCCCATTTTCACATCGAAAACACCAATACAAATTCAGTGGAATTACGTTTAAATTCCCCCCCCCCCCCCATTGTGTCAACTGTGTTTACAAAATTTATATATTGTAGAAGTTGCTAGTAGAATAAAATTGAAACTACTTTTCGTTGACTTTATTTAATTTTGAACGCAATGTAATTGCTTTCTAGCCCTCTCAGCGGACGCTACTCTATTCTAGTCAACTATTTTTTTTTCTGCTTTAAAAAATCTGCAAACTAGTTTACCTTCAAATTTGATTTGTTTTGAGTTCAAAAAAGAAAACATCAACAGCATGATATGGAAAGAAACCTTTCATTCACAAGACTTTTGCGACAACGATGTTGAAAATAATTCGTGCATTTAAAGTAATAAGCTGAACAAAACTTGGAGCTGCCTCGTTACATTTATGACCATATTTGGATACTTTACATAAGAAAAAAATTAAATGGTCTGATTTAAAAAAAATCATCTGTAAATTAAATCTTTACGTTATTTATCTATGTTTTGTTTAGATAAGCGAAGGCCTGATTTATTTTACTTGCTCAATGATAAAACGCAGGTTTAGGCTTCAAGTTACGACGAAATTGTTATCGTAAATTACACATTGGAATCTCGCCTGTAATTGCCCAAAACTTTTAACGAAGCGTTTTCACTCTCGATCAACTCACTGAACGAGCCGGGTTTGTTTTCGAAATGGTTGCAAAATTGATCTTACTTGCAACATTAGTCGCAACTGTCGTTGCACAGCCGTTGGCTGATGTAATTAAAGTCGACTGTCATCCGGATCCGAATTCGAACCAGCAAAATTGTCAAGCTAGAGGGTAAACAAATTTTGGGTTCGAATTTTTGTTTTTGATGGCGTAAATCTGGTACGTTTCCAGCTGCATTTGGCAATCATCGAGCGTTCAAAATGAGCCATGGTGTTACTTTGATTCAAGTACCTTCCCCGGCTACGATGTCTCGCAAGTGTTGGGCAACACGAGCACTTCGGTTTCGGCAAAACTGACCAGGCGAAATACGCCGACAGTCTTCGGCAATGACAAAACTACTTTGACATTCACGGCGAACAACATCGACGACAGCCATTTGCAAATAACGGTAAACAAGTTTTAAGTACGTTTTATCGCATGATCTGCTATGTTTCTCGTCTTGTTTAAGATTTTATCTTCCAGCAGTTTGCAACAACAAACATTGCATTCTCAGCTGTTTCAAGATCGTGTTAAGTCGAAAGTGAACATTCAAGCAGCGTCAAATCCGCAATACAGCGTTCAAGTTCAGAATCAACCTTTCGCTGTAAAAGTCGTAAGGAAAAGCACAAATCAAGCTATGTAAGCGCACGAACTCGTCAGAAATCATTTCATAGAAAAAGATTTGCAAATTGCGATTTGCAAGTTAGTTCTTGGGAAAGTGACAAATTTTGTTTGTAGATTCGACACGACTGGTTTTCCGGGATTCACATTCGAGGATCAGTTTTTGTCGATCACTACAAGAACAGCTAGCGCCAATGTTTACGGTTTTGGTGAACAAGTGCACACAAGTTTAAGGCAAGACATGAATTGGCACAAGTGGGGCATGTTCGCGAGAGATCAACCTTCGTCGGGAGTAAACCCCGTTATAACTTGACTTTTTAAAAGCATAGCATCAAATGATGGGTTTTTACAGGGCACCGATAACTTGTACGGTGTTCATCCGTTTTATTTGTGCATCGAAAACGACGGTAGTGCTCATGGAGTGTTCTTGTACAACACGCATGCCCAAAGTATATTTTTGTAAATTATTGAACGAAACAACCCCAACCTTTTATTATACCCAGATGTCGAACTGGCCCCATACCCCAGTGTCACTTACCGAACCATTGGTGGCTCTCTAGTGTTTCACATATTTGTCGGACCGACGCCTGAGGATGTCATGAGACAGTACCATCAGGTAAAGTTCCAGTACAGTATATTGCAGAGTTCCTAGCTTTAATAGACAGTTTCTTTTTTTAGGTGATTGGTCTGCCTCACATGCCGCCTTATTGGTCGTTGGGATTTCATTTGTGTCGCTATGGTTATCCAAATAGTGCTGCTGTCCAAACAGTCTGGAAACGAAATCAGCAAGCTGGCATTCCACAAGCACGTTATATTGAATCTTTCCTTGATTTATATACTGCAAAATTACAATTCATGTATTCTTTCAGGATGCCCAATGGATCGACATCGACTACATGAATGCTTACATGGATTTTACTTATGACCAGGTCAATTTCAACACTCTGCCGCAATTGACTGACACCTTGCATAGCAGCAACTACAAGCTGGTTTTGATTGTGGTAATAACTAAACAGGCAAATCTTTGAATATTCCACTAACTAAATTGCGCTCGCTCGCAGGATCCTGGAATTGCATCAAGATCCCCCTCTCAAGCATTAACCGACGGACTAGCTGCTAATATCTTTATACTGGACGCTCAATCTATGAAACCGTTAGAGGGTCAGGTTTGGCCCGGAGATACATACTTTCCGGATTTTACTCATCCAAACGCTACAGCATGGTGGACTAAACAAGCTCAAAGCTTTCACAACCAGGTTGCCTTCGACGGTCTTTGGATAGTAAGCAATTTGAAAACGTAAGCCACTCTTGTTGCCTGGATGTTGAGAACTGTTTCGTAGGACATGAACGAGCCATCCAATTTCGTCGCAGGTTCCTTGACTGGGTGCCAAAATAACAAATGGAACAATCCACCATTTGTTCGTAAGTAAATCATCAATTTTTGCGGATGTATGTTATTCAAAGGCAGCAAGGGATTGTTTCAGCTTTGAATGATGCAAACATTTATGATAAAACATTATGTATGGATGCTATCCAGTACGCAGGAAAACATTACGACTTGCATTCACTGTATGGATATTATGAGTCGATTTCCACACGAAGGTAACGTTGACGGTTTTGTTCAAACGAGCAAGCAATTTTTGTTCCCCTGAGAACCCAGACCATGAACAAGAGTTTTGTTTGTAAGCTTGATTGGGGTTCAAATAAATCATTATAATAGCCTCAGGAACGCATAATATGCTTTGTTTGAGCATAACCGAGCAAAGGTAAAATAGTGTCGGCGCACCATTTCATATGCAAACCATTAGTTTTCTCTAAGTGCAGCGTTGTGCGTAAAGAAATGCTTAGGGCATCTTAGCATCAGCATACTGTAGTGTAAGCATTATATTTTGCAGAATCTTATGCGTAGCGCATACGTAGCCGATAGCAAACCTGCTGCAAGATGGCATACCTGAAGAATTAGACTAACATGTTCATTTTTACGCAATGTAACGAATCTTGCATTTTAAAATTCTAGCGCATTGTTATCTGTATCCCCTGGCATTCGACCATTTGTGCTCTCTCGAAGCACATTTCCAGGTTCCGAAGAGTATGCTGCTCACTGGACTGGTGACAATAACAGCGATTGGCAAGACATGTTGTGGTCAATTATCAGTATATATGTCCTACAGTTGCTCTAGTCTTTTCTATTCTTTCTGTTTTTGATTTTTAGCTTCTATCGAATTTAATATGTTTGGTCTTCCATTCGTCGGTGCTGACATTTGCGGTTTCGGAGGATCCAGTAATGAAGAATTGTGCACAAGATGGATGCAACTTGGAGCATTTTATCCATTCAGTCGAAATCACAATACGAAGGGAGCACCAGTAATTTCAACAAATTTATCTCAAAATTCGTAAAACATAATCTTAAAAACAAAATATTCTTTCATAAAGGATCAAGATCCAGCTGTTTGGAGCCCTAATTCGATCCAGTCTAGTAAAAACGCTTTGCTAACTCGTTACACTCTTTTGCCGCACTTGTACACATTGATGGAAAATGCCCATAAAAACGGTTCGACTGTGATGCGGCCGCTGTTCTTTGAGTACGTAATGCAGGGAACTGCGACTATGAAATAGTGAAATGGTCAATGGTCCACAGTTGCGCAAAATATTAAAAGTCTTCAAGCTGTCTTGTTTTAGATTCGCCACCGATGCAAACACTTATGGTATTGATGACCAGTTTCTGTGGGGTAACGGCTTCATGGTAGTGCCTATCATAACACAGGGCGCCACATCTAGAACAGCCTATTTTCCGTCTAGTCGTTGGTTCGCCTATTCCACAGTAAAATACGAAAAGTTCACAAAATAATATAACATTGACAAATATCACAATCTTACAGGGCTCCGAAGTAAGTAATCCCAATGCTGGTAGAACGGTCACTGTCAACATCGGTCTGTACGATTTACCTGGATTGTTCGTCCGTGGTGGAACCGTTATTCCGTGGCAGGCGCCATCGCAGACCACGGTACAAAGGTAATAGAGCCGAAAATACGTGACGATCGATCGATCGATTAATCTGTACTTTGATCAGTTGACCTAATTATCGATTAAATATTTAATCGATTATTTATTTCGTCCGACAAAACTTTGTTTCGACTGCTTGCTTTTGTTTTAGTCGATCAAATTCGATGGGACTTTTGGTTGCCTTGGATCAAAATCAAGCTGCCACTGGCAGTTTATATTGGGATGATGGGCAAACGTTAGGTGACCATTCCAATCTGTTATCACCACACAACATCTTTTACAACCATTTTCAAATCTTAGATGCTGATACGAAACCTGCAACGTTTGTTACGTTTAATTTCAATGCAACTTACAGAGTCAGTGCAATTTTTTGTTTTTTCCTTCCGTATCATCAAATAATGTCACGTGATTATTCAAGGGAAACCAATACGGTATTTTAACCATTCAAAAAGCATCTGGAAGTTATTCCGATACTGTACCACTTGATACCATAAATGTGTACGGTATGCTGCAAAAACCGCTGTCTGTGTCTGTGAATGGTGGTGCCACAATAGGATTCACGTATGATCAAACAAACGCAGTAAGTGCTCATTGCTCAGCCTTGACCAGTCGCAAAATCACATTGTGTCATGAGTCGGTCAAACTTTAAATTTGATGTGCAAGGACCTTGGTTCTTATTCATAAATAACTTTGACCTTAGAGAACTGTTGCGTACTTTTTCAGGCTATGACACTGACGAATTTACAATTGAAAATATTTTCGTCGTCAACGAACCAAATCCAATGGAATTACGTTTGAAAAAAGTTCAGCAAATCAGTTATCTTATCATTTTAATCAACGATTAATTAAAAGTGAAATATATTTATTTGCTCGCCATGCTCTAAAATCATATTCATTCATTGACAGTAAACAGAGTACAGAGAGGAATTTTTTGTTTTATTTTAATTGTGCGGGTTACAAAATGCAAAACAAGTCACCCGCAATGTTTTTCAAGGATTGCATTTTCATGCCTTCTGTAAGGTGTTTTTCCCACGATAAGTAGGTGTAATCATGACGTTTACTTTCTACGAATTTCATGGAACTATATTCAGTTTGACCAGATCCGTCTGTCCCAAATTCAGGTCCGTCATCTCAGGGCGAAAAGCCCTAAATTTAAACCAAAATTAGGCCTACTTCGGACTGTTTATCAGACAAAAAGTGTTTATTTCAATGTCACAATTTCTGGTCATGGAAGATAATGACCTCGGGACAAACAAAATATTCGATCGTTTTGCTGGTGTTTGCGACATTTTGTTTTGATTGTTACGCCAACACATTGTTCAAAGGTTGCTGAAACTTGTCGAAACTGGAGTCGTGAGTGTTGGGCGTCCGTGAAATTTATTTAAGTACGAATTCGATACTTTTTCGAGCCCAAAAGTTGTTCTCACTAGGTTCTTTCTGCGCACTTTTTCGTTTCACCATGAATTCAAATGAACTCAAAATTGAGGTTGAAAACCATGATACCTTAGGAACTGCTGTTGATCTAGATACAAAAGCATTCCATGAAGAAGATATTGCGCTCCATGATACTGTACAAAGTAAGTTCACGGTTCTGTTTTGACCTAATTTGTAATTTAATGCAACAATTTGTTGCTCGTTTCAGATGATTCCACGACTCTTTTAACTCAAAAAACTACCAAATTTGCGCCTGGAGCAGTGGATATCGTGAAACTAATTGATCTAATGCAAAAGGAGCTAACTTGCTTTATGTGCGAAGAAATCATGAACAAACCATGCGTCTGCCCTACGTGTGGGAATCTGGTCGGTTGCAAACAGTGCCTATCGCAAACCCACGTTTCCCTAAACGAATTCCGGGATTCAAATGATTACGAGCCAGTAGAACCAATGTGCCCCTATTGTAGAGAGAGCAGTTACCCGTTTCGACCAGTGGAATTCAAAGCTATGCAAGAAGTTGCGCATCAGTTGAGGTTGTGGTCATTGAAGAATAACTGAAAAAACAAATTTTGACACGTGCTCTTTCACGAGTCCGTCCAATAATCCTGTACAAAAGTTTATTTTTGGTGTTCCAAACAGTCGCTAAGAGCATTTTTTCCATACCTATTTTGGCGATACAATGGGAAGAAATGGCCTCTGGCGAATGTCATGAACTCAAACCAAAGTCACACGAAAGTGGTTCTCACACTTTTTGAAATTAATTTTTATTGAAACGTGTTACTTTTTCGAATTTTGCACAAATAAACCATTGCATAAGTGCGTCTTTTTTTAAATTCACAATGTTCGCCCTTTGCACTCGAATAGTTTCCGCATGTGTTTCTCCACTTTGAACATGGCTCCGTGACCGGGCACAATATAATCGCACGAGCACAGGATCATTTTCCTGTGCTGGTGTTGCAGGGTTGAGTTCCAAGCTTGAGTCTCCCAGACTTCCGGAGTTTCGATGTCTTCTTTTGCAATAAACAAATCGCCTGTTGGGGGTGAAAGCAAAAAAAACCTGTTTTTTTTCACTCAACGTGCCAATTTTCATGCGTTTACAATGACAATAGAGTTTGTTCATTGTAAAACAAATTTTCGATCATAGAATTTGATTCATGAATGGAATCTAGAATGCGCTTACCGACAACACCGACGGTTCCCAATTGCGTAACGTTTTTCACTAATACGCTCAAATCTTCGGCTGTATGCCCGGGCGTCTTGACGACAGTAACTCTTTCGGAGAGTTTGGCTATTTCGCTCTGAAAATTGTTTTTATTGAACCTGGATGTGTCCGAAATGGTACAAAAGCGAAAACTTACATTGTACAGTTCCGACATAGAGAATGTCGTACCGTAATACATGAGACCGCCGAAGTACTGTACAGCCGATGGGAAGAGATTCAAATGGCCGAAATGGTCCGGATGGCCGTGAGTGGTGACAACGACGTCCACAGTGTCTGCTTCTACACCATATCTGCTAATTTCTAAACAAAAATTGGGGTTCACTCAGTTCGAAACGTGGAGTGTTTCTAATTTTGACACACTTACCGCTCAAAAACAGCTCTAAAAGGTTGTAGTCCGTCGGCAGACCAGTGTCGACGATGACTGACTTGCCGCTATCTTTTATCAGGGTTACTGTAGCAGGAAACTTGTAAGTGTTAACGTTAACTCTTTGATTCGTACCCTCTTGCAAAATGAATATTTGAGCGAAAGAAGTGCTTGATGATTTGTTATTAATGGTCCCCAAACTGTTATCTTTGGTTCCTAAATTGATATCTTTAGGTCCCAAACTATCCTTCAGACCTATTGTATTATTTCCTGGGGACGACTCGTTGGCTGGATTAGAATTGTCTTCGGTCGTTTGGAATACAGTAAACCCGGTTGTTGAGCCAGAGAATCCTCGTGAATAAATATGAGATTCACTGGATCCGTGTTCGGATTGGTCTGTGCTGTTTTCTTGGCTAAAATTATCATCTTGGGACGTCTGAGTGTTTTGAGCCGGAAGAAAAATGGCAAAATTTTTCCTGTTTTTCAAATGACGATCCGATGGTTCGGAATCAGAAAATGCCTCGTTGAAGTCGTCTTGAAGACCAGGATCGTCCTTCAACGTGTCGTTAAGGGCGCAGCAGACGAACAAACCGAGCCACAAGTTTTCACAAGTTGCTTGGTGTGGACATCCGAGTCCAACTGACTTGGGGTGGCAGTAATAATAATCTAGTGGATCGGCAGGATTTTTTATTGTCGTCTTTGGATGAGGGCATGCTCCTGCAGGAAGGGTTTTAATAGCCAAACATTTTGAAACATTGCTTTAACAAATTACCTTTTGAGAAAATTGGCATGAAAATCATTAACACCAAAATGAACGAGTAAAACATTTTCAAAACTAAATATCCGCTCTCAGGAGTTTGTACCTTACTGCAACAATTGAACTATACGTGAATGAACGAATAATGTGAGCGAACAGTACGTGATACAGTCAGCATTGTTTACATGCAACAAATACGGGACGTAACACAAGTTTCGCCATTATCGAAATATTACGACCCTGGTTCAAGTGGATCCAACGAGACCCGAGTAATACTGCACGACTAAAGGTTACATGCATTGAAAAAATGAGGCATGCAATTTTTGTTTCTGCTTTCATTTTTTTGTTCCAAGACGAATAACATGACACGGCACACAAAACCTCAAACTGGTTACTTCAAACTTGTACTGTGATGCGCAAGTCCTTATGTAAACTGCTACTCAGTAGCCAGTTAGAAGTCGTGCTGGTTGATCAGTTTGAAAATCTGCTCTTATTTTTAATTTATTATATTATTTCACTTAAACGCCTCCAAAGCTTTTTCAGTAAGCATTTTTTCTAATTAATTAGTGTAATTTTAGCAACTTCCTGAATAATTTCCGAAACTCATTAAAAATGCAGAAGACAACAGAAGAACCCTGTTATAGACTCAATAACTCATCACAAAAACAAAATTCTAGTAGTCACTAAACTTCTTCGAGCATTATGAATGAACTTCCACGCTGACGACTACGTCCACACGATTATCGTCGTTCCATGTGCCACAAGATAAGATCCTTTTCAGATATCGTCGGATTTCTTTAAACTTTATCGAATAGACGACGAAGCTTAGCATTGGCTTGATTAGTATCAACGCGATCGAAGCTTGATATGCAGCAAAAATCGGCGAGGATGTGTCGAAAAATAACAAATAAGTCGTCACCAAGTAGGGCAATCTGCAAATTTCTAGAATCACAGCCAAAATGCATATGAAGATGGCCGATTTGAAATTTTGCTTTTCATCAACGATTTGCTGTTGGGTGCGATTTTCAGCCAACAGTTTTTTGGAAATTTTCCTTTTGTAAATCACGCGCATGATACTGCCGTACAGTACGCACGAGATCAAGCTAGTGATGCTGGTGCCCACGAAGTACAGTACGATATGAGAAGTTTCTGATAAGATTTTATAGCTAATACAAACATCGTTCCCTTTGCTAAAAACGAAAAACATGAAAAACAAAACTAGTCCCGACGTTAGCCACACAGTGACCAAAGTTGTTCTCATGAAGAGCTTAGTGGTGACGAAACTATGTTGCAGAGGTTTAACGACCGAATAGTATCGTTCCAACGCCAATAATAGTGATAAATAATACGATACATCGAACGTTAAATAAAACAAGTAAATGGTCAGCGAACAAGCGAATCGGTCGCTCAACAGAAACAGTTCGCCGAAAATCAGATTCGCAAGGAAGGCGAAGATGTTCAGGATGTCTGCTATGGTCATGTGGAATATGAAAAATGTAAATTTGTTCCTTCTCAAACTTTTGCTCTTACTGTAGGTTACGATAAACACAATGCATGAAAATAAATTGATGAATGAAATTAAAATAAGGACAACATTATATATGATTATATCCAAAGGCCATAAATCAACATTCGGATCGGTAGACGAATTATTCGCTGACATTTTTTTGCTAGTCCGACACTTTAATTGTGTCGAAAGCAAATTCAAACTAGCGAAGGCTGCACCATCTAAGCCAAATTACCAAAGATGAACATAAAAACAAAAAATCACAGAATAAATTTAATGAAGCGTGAAACAAAAGTTACGGAAATTAGCTACATAACGTCAAACGAAGATCGGAATCGTGTTTCATAAGCGCAGCTTACAGGTCGGATTAATGAACTAAAAATTTCGAAAAATGCGTCATATCATATCACACGATAAAAGCTTGTTTTCAATTGTAACGCCTCCCGTAAATACGTACTGTAGTCTGAAATTAGGTTTAATTTTTAAACAAAATCATCAGGTTGACAAAGAAAATTATACAAATGTGCAATCATTATCAGCAAAGCTACATCGAGGAAGTTAATACAAATTAGAGGGAGCCAAGCGAACACGGCCAATTAATATACATGTTAATTAAAATCAAGAGGAATTACAGAGTAAACACAATATTTGTTTGATTTTCAACTAATTTTCAAAGTCAAAAATTGCACGTAAGCCGAAATGGGAAATTGAATATAATTACAAAAGGGAAATGTGAACTTGTCTTTTGGTATCGGGTGTTCAATAAAGAATGAGCCATTTTTAATTTGCGCACGAAATCGTTAAAAGATAATGTTTTCTGGCAAAC
>JAQGBA010000745.1:0-25009 GCA_034698125.1 Prionchulus punctatus
TTTATTTTCTTTGTGAAAAATAGTAGATCGATTAAAATAATCTTGCTTAACTTTTATAACTATTATCGTGTTTCTGTTATTAAAAATTTTCCGGTCAAGGGAAAGGAGTTGTTAAAATGCATTAGGTGTCGCTGACATCTAACGAGGGTTAAGGACGCCTTTCACTGGCTACTTTTGTTTGATTGGCTATCCACCTCTCGTAGTATACATACTACAACTTTTTCTACTTTCTTTCTCATTACGTTTCTTTCCCTCAATAATTCATTAAAGTTATTTTTCCACCTCCCACCCCTATTCAGCCAATCATTCTCGCTTCTTCCGATTTAATCTTCGCTTATTTTTGGGCATAACATGTGAAATAATCTTGCTTAAGTTCTCTTTCGCTTTGCTTATAACTATTATCGTGTATCTGTTATAAAAAATTTTCCAGCCAAGTGAAAGGAGTTGTTAACGTCTTTTAGAGTGACAATTTCTATTCTTATTGCTGCAATGATGCTTTTTATATTTATGAAACTTTTGATCGTGAAACGTCGACGACCTACTTACATGATATCATTTTGACGAAAAGAAAAAAATAAATTTTTTCAATTTCGGAGCGCATTGTGTATTTACAAAAGTTTATAGTTTCCTTTTGTGCGCGGTATACTGTAGAGTATACAAAATGGGAACACTGGTCAACGACACGTACCCTATCGCTCCGTAAACGAGGATGACATGAGAGAAGCGACGAAACTTAAACCCTAAGGATAAGTAGGCAATTCAAATACCGATTTGAACTGTATCCACCGTTGCGCACAGTTGGATGTACTTTGCGAACCCTTGTGAAGTGCTCTGGTACACCTCTGGTTTCAAAGACCAAAAAAGTTTGAAAAAATTAGTCGGTTCCAATTTTGGCTTTGTCACGAACAAAATGATACGCATAATTTTCTTCGTTTTAAATCTCTCTTTATGCGCCGGCAAGTGGTTAACTTTTATGTTACCTGACTTACAAATCAACTTTGTTTTATATTGTTTCAGAATGTTGCTTGCCTTCCGTTGGAAATGCGCTGGACAACAAATCCGCAAATAACCTTCAATCCGTTTTAGGCGGAACTGTAGTTATTGAAGAACCAATAAAAAGCGGTAAGAGAATTATAAAGTAATTCTTTTGAAACGAGAACAGATTGTCGAAGAACTTATTTCTTGCAGACAACCTTAGTTCTGTTAAAAAGCCGAACGATCTTTTATGCACTGATTTCAATAACTGTCGTTGGCGAAGCGACAGCTCTCAAGCGTTGAGATGGTTCCGCGCGAAGGGCAGTGTGGACATTTTTAGGTTGCAAGCTATAACTGGCACAAACATTCCACCGCGTAGTCCGTTCGCCATTGCTGCAACGCCTAACGCAAAAGTTGCTAGCGATGCTGCACATTTGGTTAGTAATTTTGTTCCGTGCCAAGAAAACGATGGCGAAATAAGATTCAAGTATTATAAATACGGCAATTGCATTTTAATAACGAACAATAAATTTTATTCGGAAATTAATAATACTTTTAGGTATTGGATCAGCCCTTCGGTGCAAATAACTGTTTGTGTTAGACTTGTTGGAAGCGAAAAGTTCGAATACTGTAGCCTTCCACTTTATTCCGGCAGCCCAGGGCCTGCCTTTGTGAAGATTCGAGGACCAGTACAACAGCCTTTCGAAGTTAGTGATTTTCCAAAAAGTTTTCAAAAAACGCTTCGTTCGATTCGCGACACTACATTTATTAGGTTGTAATCGTTGCAAATCATTTCGCTTACAATGACGGTACTTATTCAGGCGGTTTGGCAATGATCGACGACGTTGAATACAATGGACAACTTTGTATTTCGAAATTTATTTTTCACATTTTTCCAACAATCGTCAAATAACATGTTCTTTCTTAGGTTCAACAGCTTTAAATAACAGAGAATTGCTCATTAGTAAACCTGAAGAACGCATTAAAGGCGTAAGTGATGTTCTAAACTGCATAAAATAAAATTAAAATTTTTTTATTGAAATAAAACGCTTTTATGCTTAGAATACAGTAAACGTGGACAACGACGCAGGAAAAATCTGTATGCTACTAAAATGTGATTTTAGCGACGGTTTCTGCCCGCATTATAGACAAAGTACCATTTGGCAAATCGCCAAAGGGTCAATTGGAAACCCTGTTACTGGTATTCGTGGTGATGCTTCTTCTTTGCCATATAACATAAGTAAATATAGAAAATTAATTATTATTATGCAAAGTTTTTTCTTTGTGGTGCCAAAATTATCTTTGATCCGTACCAATTTTGAAAACAGACTTTACTGATTTATCAACCCATTGCAACAATTCATGAGTTAAAATCAGCTTAACTTTTATAGGTGGTGAATATTTGTACGTCGATGGTCCGTATTCTAAAGCAACTTTGGAAACACTTCCATTCACAATATCGTCGCCGATTTTATTAAAATTTGCTTATTATGTCGCCGCCGTTGATACGACATTGAGAGTTTCGTTGAAAAAAGTCGACGAAGACGATTTTCAAGTAATTTTCGAATCGCCAAAAGCCAATATTAATTCAAGGCAATGGTTCGTCGAAAGACTTTCGTTAAACCCTGCCACATACGAAAAAGTAGCCAGTTTTTAAACTTGTAATTAAAAACAGGCTGAATTTGTATCAATGCGACACCTTTTTTTAAGATTGTTTTCGAAGCGAGTGACGTCAAACCTCATACGTACGTTGGTTTAGACGAGATAACCTTGCTATCAAAAGATAGACGACCCTTGTGTTAATTTTTAATTGCTGTGATCTTGAAAACGTTAACATGGTAGAAGCTCAAATGTTACTTTTACTTTTGAATAATAAAAATGGATAAGTTAAAATATTCTAAAGCTTATAATGTGTAATTAATTACGAACCTAACAAGCTTAACAAAGAGTTAGGTTGGTTCGAATTACTGTTGCCACCGTATCCACCGTTGTTATTGTTGTTGTTGTTGTTGTTATTGCCCAATAAACCAGCCAAAGCAGCAGAAATGGCGTCATTAGCAGGCATTGAATTTTGAGGCATTCTTTGCGGTTGGTTCATAACGTTTCCGCTTCCACCGATACCTGTGAGCAAGCTCAAATCTAAACCGGCCGGAAGACTATTGCTCATTAGACTTTGACCATTATTTCCCGAGTTTCCCATAATATTGCCGTTTGGCGGCGACTGTTGTTGATTGTTATTGTTGCCCAATGCGCCGAGCAATTCGTTGAGAATGTTGTTGTTGTTATTGGTGTTGCTGTTCATTCCGTTTCCTCCACTCGGCGATGACATGCTGCTGAAGAGCGAATTTGAACCTTGCTGCGACATCGGCGGAATGTAATCGTTCGAAGGAGAGGACAAAAACGAATTCAACCCGTTGTTCTGCGGTTGTTGCTGATTTCCTCCACCGTTGCTGTTCGAACCGAGCAATAAAGATAGCAAACTGTTGGACGAAGATGGTTGCGAATTTTGTTGAGGCATGAAACTCGGCTGTCGTTGACCGCCTCCCATTCCGTTTTGATAATCCATCCCGTTGAAATTGCTGTTGCCGTTTCCGTTGTTTTTGTTTTGCAACAGTTGCAAGAGTTTAGCGGTTGGATCCGAACCACCATTGCCGTTACCCTGTTGTCCGTTTTGGCCCATATTCATTCCATTCGAGAATCCATTGTTGTTCATTGGCTGATCGAATTGGGGTCGGTTAAAATCCAGTAGGTTTTGAAGAAGACCACCGCCGTTTTGAGGCATGCTGGACTGTTGACCCATGTTCTGCGGTAAACCACCTTGACCGTTCGGACTACCGTTGCTGTTCATGTTTCCACCTTGAAACAGACCGCTTTGTTGCGGCTGTTGCGATCGGGACGGGCTCAAAAGTTGTTGCAAAAGTAATTTTTGCAATGCGCCATTTGCTTGCCTCGTTTCGATTGCGCCTGAAAAACGATTGAATTAATAACAGTACAGTCGCACTTATTTCGCGACAACTATCAAGTAAATTACTTGTAACGAACGCTACGGCCAAAAGAACTAATGGGCGAACAACAGCTATAGGTTTCATTTTTTTGTTGCCTAACTGAATAGAATTTTCGCTGTCAACCGACTGAAAATTTTCGACCGGTAATCAACAAACAAAATATCTTTCCTCAATGCAACCATGACCAAACGGAGGTCCGCTTTATTGTTTATTAATAAAAAATAAATATTTGGTCAGATTGAAATGTCCCTCGTCGTCATGTCTCTCTTCCATGTGACGTATTAACACGAATTTGCTTGTATAATTATCAAACAATTTTCTAAAACATATAACATAAATGATACATATTATTGCAGGAACAAAAAAGCCTCTTCCAATTAAATATATTTTCGAGCTTAACTTTCTCCTATCCGTCGACCATGTATTTTGATTTCAAGTCATGTACACAATAGGTAAAAACGACTGTAATACACCTTCATATTGGTTTCCACGTTTTGATTGATAAGCAAATTATGCAACTAATTTAACACACGAACTTGACTGGTTTCATATCATATTTTAAATTTTGCGTTTGAATGCTATAGAAATCGTGTGTTTCTGCAACTGTCTACGACGTAACTTTTCCATTTATAAATAAAAACGAGCTATCTTAAAATCACTCTTTTGCCAAAGCTATAATATTTGGTCAGTGCGATTTAATCATTGGATAGCAACAACATCGTGACCTGTCTTCTTTGTTTTCTATTTCCGTGTAATAGATAACGTCCGTCATTCCGATTGGTTCATTTTCGAAAATTATCGTTGATTGGTCCGTTCCTTCTCAATATGGAAGATGATTATTGTAGTGTCTTGTACGTACGAAACATTGCAACAAATTCGTCGAACTTAGTTAAAAAGCAAACGGTAATTCCCCTAATTTGCCGTTCGTCAACAATTAATGTTTTTCGACTTGCGTCTTATTCAAAGAATGCTAACCGTTTTATGCCAAAAACACTTCTTCGGCTCTGCACTGAACTTGTCGTTCATAACTTGAATTTAGTAGATTCTTTGGAAGGATTTCCAGAACAAATAGCTGAAGATTTGTTTTTAAACGCGGTTCTTTCCGGTTGCTTCAATTGGCTGAAAGACAAACGTTCAATTGATAATTTGAAACTATTTTCGTCAGTTTATGATAAGGCGATCTTGACTGGTTTGTCTTGTAACGGCATGAAGAATCTGTTCCTTAATCAATCATGGATACATTTGAAAGTTTTACTTGGAGCGTATTTGACGAAATTGGACATCAGTGATTGCGATTTAAGCGACGACCATGAAATTTTTAAACATTTCCAACACTTTTCGCAGTGAATTTACTTTCTTTCTATAATGTTATTTCCTTGTTCGTTATAATCGTTTTTTTTATATTTTCAGTTTGAGCGCTTTGAATATTGCCAAAAATTGGCTAACAGTTGACGCGATTCGCTTATTAACAATGAGCGTTCGGTTTTCGCGAAAAGGACCAACAAAATTAGCGATTTTAAATGTTTCTGGTATGGTGCAAACGGTGGAAATAAACTTTTCGTTACGCTTCCAAAATAATTTCAGGAAACTCTTTCATGGACAAGGAAGCTGTTGTGATACTCGCGAAAGCTTTCACCGAACTTCAAATGTTGGATCTCAGCGGAACACTCATAAAAGTAATGAACGATTTCGTTGGATAACAAAATTTCTTTATCTTACTGTTTATTTTTATTTTGTATTTCAGGAAGATGATTGTTTTATTTTCATAAAAAATGGATTCTGCGTGGAAAATGATTCTATCGAAACTGCTACCCGACCTATTGAAAGCTTCGAGACGTCTGGATGGGCAAAGAATTTGATATCTCAATGGGAACAGTTTTCTGTGCCAACACCTTCAGCAATCAACAAATTTTGTAACTTTATTAAAAGTTACAATATAGCTGTATAGTTATAATTTTAATTTTTTTATTACACTTTTTTAGACGGAAAATCAACGAAACTCTGCCGCAAAAGCATTACTTTTCCAACAACATCAAAGTTAGTTTTGCTAAAAACATCGTCATCACATTCGTCTGTCGTTTGCGAAATTCCAGCCTTAGAAAGAACCGAAATTGTTACGACACACTCGATTGATGAAAGTTTTTTCGAAAAAGAACGATTATTTAATTATTTATAACTTTAGGTACAATTTCGTCTTTTAAAGTGACAATCTCTGTTCGGGTATAACTATTTATTTTCTTTGTGAAAAATAGTAGATCGATTAAAATAATCTTGCTTAACTTTTATAACTATTATCGTGTTTCTGTCGAATTGCACCGTATTGAAAGCAAACGGCTTGTCGAAAATCGCATCATTTCGTACATCTAAAATGTTCAAAACAGTAACGCGATTTTGTGCGTAACTCTCAACTATAGAGCAGCAATTGCTGTACAGAGAGGTTACGTAATTGTAGATTTACGTTGCAAGAAACTTACAGCGTTTTTCTCTACAATAAATGATACTTAGATTTACGTTGCAAGAAAATTACAGCATGTTTTCTACTGTAAACAATATTTAAATTCCCCCTGCAATAAATTACAGTATGAATACTACAGTAGAATATAATTTACTCAATTATAGCAAACACGTTTTGGAGGTTATTAGATGAGATGTAAGCAATCGCTGCTTACGTATTAACAAATTCTCTGCGCAGGAGCTCAAATTCGTCAACACTCAAACGAGTCATTTGTCCTTTACCAACCATTTTTATATCTATTTACCAACCATTTATATAATAACTTTTTACGTACAATTTCGTCTTTTAGAGTGACAATTTCTGTTCTGGTATAAGTCATTTTTGATTCAAAAATTAATTGTAATACTGCTGTTAGCAAATAACAATTATAATTTTATTGTAACTGAATAACGACAATTTTATATTACAAACTCGAAGTAAATTTAAATATACGCAATACATGAACGAATTGAATACGTTATTGATGAATAAATGAAATTAACGATTTACATATCAGCAGCATAGGAAAAACAGTATTTATTTTCTTTGCGAAAGATAACAGATCGATAAAATTAAACCACTGAACAAAAATATGCAACTAACGGCAACTACGGCGAATCCCATATTTGTTATTTGATTTTTATGTTGTTTCCATACGACCATCGGCGATTCTATACGTTTATGAGTTAACAATTTACCCTTCTTCGCAGCTTTTCGTTCCAACATGGCCAACAATGGTTGCGGATCGTCTTTACTGTTGTACGATATCATGCTTACACCGTCGATCGTTCTGACGCTCATCGATCCCGTTTCGGTTCTATCTTTTATCGCTGATTGCATTTTTCCTTCCGGCGTGTCTTTGACTGGATGCACCATTGGTTTAGAGTCGATAGTTACTTTTTGAAATGAAGGTTGATTTAATAAAACTAGAGTAAATTTCGGCGACGTCTTTGTATTCGGCGATGTCAGTTTCGTACCTCCTTTTTCGTCCGATCCCAAACTTGAACTGTCCGACGGAAATATTTCATTAGTATTCTTTATGTTTACATTCTTCGTCATATTGCATTACAAACGATGTATGAAACGAGATTTGTTAGTAGCAACCACTCGACGTAAAATCTTTTACCACAAATGAAATGATATCAACGCCTCTGTCTACGTGATACGTGGGAGACGAAGGCGATTCGTAAACTGACTTTTTACATAAATCACTTTTGTACTGACACAGTTAGCGAGCGGTTAGTTTTTAAAAATAACATTACGTAACTCGAAATATGTCAGATCGCGATTCGAAACTCACGGCTATATTGCTCGGATGGAAACACACAATTTTGAATATCGAAACGACGGATCTTCATCCGGATTTCATCCGCATGTACGAAGAATCGAAAGAATTCCGGAAAATGACGAAACTGTTGATGGAACGTGTTCGAAATGTGGCTCAACCAACGGTTGCATTACAAAAAATGTTTATTCCCCCGGCCGACAAATACACAGAATGCGATTTGCTCGCCGAATTACTTCGAGAACACAGCGACTGCTTCAAAACTAAAGCGCCGAAGTTAAGCGAATTTTATAAAAAAGAAGCTGGAGCGCTGGAAGAAATCAACAAATTGTATAATATTTTTCTGCATAACGTCAAAGCAAATACGCTGAAACCGATGGAGAAATACGTGGACGAAGATTGGGAACACATGAAACAAGAATACGATAAGTTGGTACGATGCAAGAAACTGTTCGACGAAGGAAGAAATCAGCTGAAATCGTGTAAACAGGAGAAAATCGAAGAAACATACACAAAGTTACACGAAACAAAGAATGCGTTCGAACAGCAGGCGAATCTTGTTACGGAACTATTGCGTAAATTACCGGCGCACATGGAAACGCAACGAAAAGCTATGCGACAATTTGCATTAGCACAACGGGTTTATTTTGAAAAATCGAACGCCATAATGATGAAAATGTTGCAAGAAACGAGAGACTGAACGCGATTTCGTTAAACAGTTTTATCTATCTACAGTGTATGTAATCTAATAAGGTACTAAAATTGTAACTCAATGTCATTCTATTGTATTGTAAACACAATAGTCAATAAATTCGCAGCTGTTATTTTCATATTTGCACATTCCTGAGGTAATTTGCAAGAAAACAACACTCTTTGAATGAATAAAACATTATTAAAAAAAACCATAGACGAACAGTTATGCGAATTTCTGTTGGATAAAACCTCTTCCTGCTTGTTTTATCTGCTTTTCGATATACAAATATTAATTTAGAAAAAATTAATATATAACAGATTTATAAACTAATTGTCGCAAAAGAAGCCGCGTATGCTGAGTTTCAAAGCTATTTTTGCTTTGTGTTGTCTGTGCTTATTGGATTTTAACTAAACAACTTTTTTAACAAAAAAGTAACCACTGTAAATAACGTTTAAATAACACCAAAAAGAGAATCACATGATTTTATCTGTATATTTCAAAAGTTCCCTGCCTCCTTTTGGAAGGGAAATCCAAAGAATTACTGATAAGCTAAACATTTATATTCTTTTCAAACGAATCGTCACAGTTGACCATTTCGCAAACTTTTCGCACAATCGACTGAATGAATGTTTCTTTTTGTTCAGCTGACCAAACTTCGTCTGCATTCTTCGAGTTATGAGGTTCTACAAAAAAAGGTTAAAAACTAATCAGAAGTGAACAAACAATTTTTCTAAGTTTACCTTTACTCAAAAGAAAAGTACTAGAATTAAAACGACTAGCGAAACGAACAGATGAATTTAACCATTCCATTAAAGGATCAAACAGCGCTGTTTCGTTGTAAGGAATTGAGCTGGACGAAGGATGGCTACTCGTAGAATATGTTTGCGCAGTCACAAAGTTAGTTAGGAATGTTGTCAACAATGTTTCATTCACATTGTCAATAAAGTTATTATCCTTAAATAGTTCCAATAGAGTTGTTACAATTTCCACACTTTCAAAATCGGTTTTGGCGATGTTTTTGACTACATTTAATCGTTTCTGCGTACTGTCTTCATAAATTACATTGGTTGTTGTTGAATCAGCAGCAACAGTTGTTATTGGTTTTGTAGTGTATGTTTCCAAGGAGCGTGCCGTTTCACTGTCCCTGTTCGTGTTTGTTGTACTATAGGTAGTAAACGAATTCGTAAAATGTTTGGAAAGTGGTATTTCTTCTGTCATTGCTTCCGAACTAGAAGGCTGAAATTTGTTAAATTGCGTATCAAATTCGTAAATGGGCGTCGCCGGCCTTAGGATATTCGTCACTGGTACTAGAATCAATTGACCCGGTTGGCGACAAATAATTTCGCAAGCCTCTTTCGATTTAAGCGTTATCGGCGCCGTTCCTGAGTTTAAACTTTCCACGCAAAATCCGAATGGATACGCGACACAAGCACCGTGTTCGTAATACCATCGAAATGTAAATCGGCTAGGCTCATTACTACTGGCACATAGTTGCACGTATTGTTGCCGTTTACAAGTAAAATTAAAAACATGATCTAAAACAGAAATGTACGCGTAAAAAAGTGATAGTGTTATGAAACAGTTTTCATACTTTGAGTTGAAGGCAGAAGGACTGCGTCAGCAGATTCCGATACAACGGGTCTTATCACATCTCGATTATCCGATGATGTTTCGTTTCTTATGCAGATCTCTTCACAGTCTTTCCTCGTCCTGATAGTTGACGTCACATGAGACACTTCGTTTTCCGGACAGTATCCGTACGGGTAGGACATACAAATAGACCCCATGGCAAACCAACGAATCGTATATTGACTTCGCCTGCCGTCCAAACATTGACTCTTGAACTGTTGCCTGAAGCACGCCGTTTGCTGGATTGGGATATCATCCACAGCTAAAAACGCAGACATTTTTTTCGATTTCACAAAAGAATTAGCAATGAAAGTGACTCCATTTAAATTACCATTGATAAAAGGTAAAAATACAAAATAGAAAATTGTCAATAAACGATGTTCGATATTCATTCTTGTTTCTCATCAACCTCCCGAGAACATCCAAACGATCGCTCGCATCGAGATATCTTTCTCTGTTATTATTATTCACATCGTTTCGCATTGACAAGGTCGAGTTTAGGCAATTTTTCTTGCATTCTTCTAATATCGGAAATTGCAATTATTCGAGTGAAGAATACTAAAGTTTCGAAACCGAGGGCGAACCATTTGCACCATTGCTCGTCGCATACCAGGCACGAACGTATTCGAGAGTAAATGGCCTCGATTTTTGAATCGAGTTCCAAGTACGCGCATGCAGACCTAATCTGTGTCACTATGTCAAAAAATTAATATCTAAACTCTACCACCGTTCAACTGCATCTGACCATTTATCGAATCTGTGAAAAAATTCGGCCTTGATAAGGCTGGAAGAAAAACGGAGAGATTTCGAGTAAAAAAACGATCTTCTTTGCTCTTATTTAACATTGCCTTTTTTCGAAACTCAGTTCAGTGAAGTAAAAGTATGCGAAAATTTTTGACGAATCGTCGACAATCATTTCCTTTATATGTCCAAAATGGTACCGGAAACAAACATTATAGTTAATCTACTTGATATTAAGTTTTATCAGGTCATATTGCGTTCATGTGTAATAGTATAATGTCTAAGTTCCGAGTGGTCAATGAGTTACAAAAACATTTCTCATTTTTATTTTCGAGTGTATTAATTTGGCAAAGGAAAAACGTACAAAATGTAGCATGAAACCAACTTGTTCCTAATTCGCGTGTTCCTTTTTATACAACTGAGCACCACCTTGATGCACAAATTTCTTTTCAGAAAATGTGCACCTATAGCTATAAGAATGCATCAGAATTTATAACTTTTTGAATCACTTTTACGCCAGTTCAATGAAACAATCCAAGCTACAGCAAAAAATTTAAAGTTCGAAGAAAAATTTGTTATCTGTGTCCAAAGCAATTTTCGCTTCACAGATAACAGATATTAACCTGAAATTTAACAAGATACTGCTTGTACTTGGAACATAATGTTAATTTTCCAAGATTTCTTTACCAATACGAAGAAACGAAATTATGGCTTTTTAAACACAACGCTCAGTACGAAGAATTACCGCCTTATCTTTGTGTGTCAACCTTTCCTTCTTCGTAACCAACGACAAAATCTGTATCAGCTTCAGCATATAAAAGCCAAATTATTTTTAAGCTGAGATAAGAAGCGTCGAGTGATGGATTTCGAGGTATCGGTTCCAATTCAGTTGTACAAAAGTTCTTCAAGGTGCTTTTCTGTTGTACCATGCGAGCAAGTTTGGAAGACGAGATCGATAATCCGAATATATTGTCGTTTTATTATTCAGATATAGATCAAGACGAAACTATGAAATTGCTGAAACCAATGCCGATCGGAACATTTTTAATACGGAATTCATCTCGAAATTCTCAATTTTGTTACACATTATGCATTCGAGCCAAAGGACAGATTGTTAATGTTAGAATTGCAAAAATGCTTTCGGGAGAATATTCTATGGATTCAGAACAATACAAGGACAGAACATTTCCGTCGATCAAGGATTTGTTTCTTAATCTTCATTATGAAAATGAAAACGATTCTCTTGCCAGGAAAATAAAAGACATAAAAACAAACGAAATATTTGAATTGAAATATCCGCTTAGAAGGAATTCCGGAAATTTAGACGAAGATGAATTTTTTCGCAATAACGGCAACTTGCAGTTAATGCAAAACCTTCTTTAATACGTAGTTAAGTGCGGTAAAAGAATTGAAACTTATTATTGCGGCTGCAATCTTGTTTAAAACAATTTATGTTTTTATCTGTGTGGCGGTATAATAGTTCATTCGTTACCAAAAACTTGTGTAAATTTAACTTTGATGAGAAACAATTTACTTTGAAAACATTAACACATTACTTAATTCTAAAAATCGCTCGGGAATTACAAAAGTTTTCATAAAGTGCTCAAATGATCTTTGACGATTTGTTTCGTCAATCGATGAAATCCGTCTTTATTACAAATTCCTATTTCGACGTTATCTTCGGTCATTCCGACGTCGAAGCTTTCTTTCAAAGTCAGTAAAGCGGTGTGAATGGCGTCGTCAAGTTCCAATTCTTCGTTATATCTGGAAAAAAATTAAAACGAAATAACGGCGAACAATAACGCATTTTATTTTGATTCCTTACCGTTTTTCCAAGAATGTTCTACCGTTTACGTAATTTTTGCCCAAAGCGGTTGCTTTCCAAGGAAAAAATGCACCCTAAATTTAAATAGTAATGCAAAAATATTTTAAAATCATCGTTGTTAGTAAAACTACCGATGGATCGCATTGAAACAAAAACGGTCGGCCAGAATCCCAACCGGCGACCAACAATGAAACGCCGAACGGTCGAACTCCTCTAAAAAAGGAAGCTCAATAGTGAAACGAAACTAAGAAAATAAAGCAAACGTTCCGAACCCGGATTGAGTGTATTCTTGCATGGTCATAGCAACCTGCTGGACCAACTGCGTAGTCGGCATAGGTTCCCCGTACATTAAACTATATTCTTGAGCTTTTTTACGAGCAGTTTTAACAAGAACTCTGCAAAAAACGTTTTACAAATAAAGCAAAAACTAATTAGTTAACGCTTCATTAAAATCGTATTATGAAATACATACTCACCGAAAATCTGGACCCATCCCACTGTACGTCATGCCGATAGTTTCGGAAACTTGTTCGACTTTATTAACGCTAAATTCTTCGAACAGAATCGAATTCATTTTATTTTCGGACGCCAAAACGACGCCATCTTTTGCTGAAACAGACAATAATATAAAACAGGTCATTTCTTGAAATTTTTTCCTTTTTATGTTCTACCCTTTATTCCAACTGTTGGAGCTCCGGCAGCGACGGCGGCTAATCCGTATTCGATTTGAACGAGTTTTCCACTCGGACTGAAAGTTGTCAACGAGAAACTGTATCGTTCGGTCATTTTCTTATTATGGATCAAATAGAAATGCCAAAAACTACAAAATTCGCTCAAACGGTTTCTAAAATTGTCAGCTACGAGTAAAAACGAAAATCATGTTTAGGTAATAAGCAGAACCGCACTTGAATATAAATTTCCTGCCCAGCGAACATAGTTTACTGTATTGTGCGCTATTTTGTCGTGTTTTAAAAAAAACAAAGTGTGTTTTATTTTTATCGATTATGAAAGAAAATCAAAGCGTTTCCATCGTCGGATCGAAGATAATTTTAGTTCCTTATCGTTCTTATCACGTACAAAACTATCACGAATGGATGCGAGATTCGGAGAATCGAAAATTGACCGCATCCGAACCGTTGAGTTTATCCGAAGAATACGAAATGCAGCGAAAATGGATCGACGACGAAGATAAATGTACGTTTATCGTTCTCAAAAAACAAGATCATTACGAAAATTTTCTCGATAACATGATCGGCGACGTTAATTTGTTCTTCGAAATCGATCCGGACACCGATGCGAGAACAAGAAACGCCGAATTAGAAGTTATGATCGCTGATGCGTCGAGTCGTCGAAAAGGATTCGGTCGAGAATCGGCTATTTTAATGATGATTTACGGTTCAAAACAGTTGAACGTCGAACTGTTCACAGTTAAAATCGGTCGAGATAACGAACCGAGCATAAACTTGTTCAAAAATTTGGGCTTTATAACTCAATCTTACAGCGAAGTTTTCGAAGAATATACGATGTCTGTGACATCAAAAAGTGTAATTGATAAATTTGAAGAGTTTGTAACGTATAAAGAAACGTATTTTGCTCACTGAAACGTTGTTTTTGAGTAAATTTATGACTTATCCTTGTTTGTAAATGGTGCAAAGCATAAAATAATTCACTGAAAAATAAAACTTGAACTTTCTATTATTTCGTTGAACATGTGAACTATTAACTGTCAAGGTTATTGAAAACTTGTTTTCCGTTTTATCGTTACGTTTTGTACGGTACGACATTTTAACGTTTCAGCACACAATCTAGTTCGGACAACATGGATAAACGTCGGGTAGGAATCGTTGGATATGGCTCTCTAGGTAACATAAATTTATTTGTTAACATTAGAAAACATTCATTATTTGATAACATTATAGGTCAATACTTGGCTGAAAAGATTCAAAATTCACCAATTTTTACATTGGTATTTGTTTGGAATAGATCCATGGACAAAATTACTGACATTGAAGATAATCTGAAATTGCATAACTTGGAAGATGTTTCGCAGAAGTATTCCTGTTTTTTTTCTGCGTAAAATTCAGAATATTTCGTGATAAACTTAAGGAAAGTAGACATAATTGTCGAAGTTGCTCATCCCAATATAACAAATCAATACGTTGAACTGTTTCTTCAAAACGCTGATTATTTGGTAATCATTGTTTCTGTTTTCTGAGCGATTAGTAGTCGAATATTTTTATTCAGATCGGCTCTCCAACTGCCTTAGCTGACAGAGAAACGTTTCAAAAGGTTAAAGATCTTTGTTTGAAGTACAATCGGTCAGCATACATTCCTGCTGGAGCATTTTGGGGTGGGGAGGATATTCGAAAGATGGCTGATGCTAACACATTAACGGTGCGTTGCAGTTGCACTGAAATATTATAAATCAAATCAAGAATTTAATTTTAAGGGTCTCACTGTTACAATGAGGAAGCATCCAACAGCATTTCGGCTTGAATCGCCATTGAAGGAAACAAATGAAAAAGTTGAAAATGATCCAGTCGTGCTTTACGAAGGTGCTTTTCGCGCATATGTTGTTTCATCAATGGACAATTTTTCATAGTTACAAAAGTTACAGGCCCTGTGAAACAACTTTGCAGCTTGGCGCCCAACAATGTTAACACGATGGCCGCTGCTTGCATAGCCGGTCACAATTTAGGATTTGAAAACGTGATTGGAAGACTAGTTTCTGATCCAAGGTAATGACCCACTGAAGCAGACTTTTGGGTTTCAATCACGATTTTCAGATTAGCCGATTGGCACGTAGTTGAAGCAGAAATTCGTGGTATGAACGGTTTTACGGTAAATTGCGTTCGAAAGAATCCGGCAAAATTCGGCGCTGTTTCAGGAGCTGCGACGTACTTGTCGTTCTGGTCTACTCTTCAAAGTTCTTAATTTTTGTTTTTCAACCCATTCCTTGTTTTAATGATACAGTTTCAGATGCTCATGGTAAACATGCTGGAGTTCATTTATGCTAAAAACATCAAATTCCCGCTGTGTTTCCTCATTCACTCGAAGCATTGCTCAACATTGTGCAAAATAAAAGTTTTTCAATGGATACTTTTGTAATTAAGAAAATTAGTTATTAATTATTATTCAAATCATGTTTGCCACGCAAGGCAACATATTTTACTATGAAGACGCAAGAAACAAACAAGATCTGTCCAGTTTTTTAATTATCAGTTGTATTGCAACTTACACAGATCTTTTACTCTCAAATTATTGAATAAACCGATCGCAAACTATTTTCCATCTTTCATGCAAACGTCCAAGCAACAGATTACGGTTTGATAATTGGATGAGAATGAACGACCGTCAACACCAGTTTTCTGTTTCGTCAAGCTAAATTAGTTTATGTTCAGATTTCTTTCGATTTTCGTCAAGATGAATTCATAAAAGTGGCTTTTTGCTGTTTCTCTGTTTTAACTCGAAACGCCGGAAGTTCATGCGGAGTCGGTTCGTGAAGCTGACTCTCTCACGAATAAAAAGGATATACATATTACTAGAATGAGGACGGAGAAAAAACTTTCCGCGACCGAGTCTTTACAGAACGAGTGCATTAATGACATTATTATACGGCAATATAAATGCATTGCGAATCGACTTCGTCGTCGGAAAAAGTGCTCATTTTGTTTATCATGACTCGTATGTTTTTACTACATCCAGATTTGAAATCGGTTATGTAAAATATTTAATGAGGGGCATCAAATTGTTTGATGAAAAACTTTCATCCATACTGTTTGAAATTTGAGAGGAGAAAAGTCATACTTTTTGCGAGATTTTTGTGTGGATATGCTTCAAAAATGGTTCGATTCGTTTTTCTTGTTGTATGCCTCGAAACTTCTACTTCGACTTCTTGTACTAACACTTTAGTCCCATTTAACTCTAATTCTTAACATAAATAATTTATCATAAAAAGATGCTGCGATTTCCTTTTCATTCGAAAGATCGTGTCAGACTATTCTCGTAGGAAACCTCGTTCTGAATATGGAAAAAAGTCTTCTTTTCATTGAATGACGTTATTCGACATAGAGGTAAACTGAGAACGTGTAGGCAAGAATGTTTTTAGCTTTGATTTTTCGATAGAAATATTGACGTGCATTTTTGTTATTAAGTTTAAATATGTTTTCAATTTAATTACAGTTTTTTCGTATTAATCGCCAATTTTTATTGTTTATTATGATCAAGAAATTTCCTCTTATTTTCTACTTATGATATTTTATTTAGCATTTCATATTGTGTTGGCTTATTCGATGAATGAATAACGGTGAATATTTGATTTTTTGCACTTCCTCGTGCTTATCATTACTTCGAATGAGTTCCTAACGACAATCACTATGTTCAAGAAATGAATACACAATGATGTTTACGAAAATGGTTTTTAGCGCCGCCAATCTGTTCGAACACAGTCTCGGCAATCATAAAAACTCAAAGTTTATAAATGCGGTTTGTAAATTTGCCTGTCAACGACAACCATTTGTCCTCATTTGTCAAATTGAGGCGATTTTTGCGTATGTAACTCATTTTTATTTATCGTGAACTTTATTTTAGTTGACATGACATGTTCTGCTAATTAACGATGACCATGTCATTAAAACGATTCGCGGCAAAAATCGAACGCAGAAAGAAAACAAAAAAAAGCTTTTAAATTCGTTCATTTTCGTGAATTCTGTTCATATTTTTGAGTTGTTGGAGACTCTTCGATTAACTATTAAAATGCCGTCTACGAAGCGATTCTTATCCTGGTCAGCGACGAATGCGAAAAACGTTTACTATTTGTAATGTCACCAGTTCCAGTTTGTTTTCGTATTTTTTCTCTTTGCGCGTCTGAAAGATTAGTTTTGATTATCGGCGTTTTTATTAATTAACTAATGCTCTCTATCCAGGGTATATTTGCATGATAATTATTTTAGTTTATCGTCGAGAGTAATTGACATGTCACGGCTACAAACATTCTGCCAAATACCGTACTCTGAAAGTTATTCAGAAATTTTTTCACAGAGATTGTATTGTGACTAAACCAATTAACTTTAAGTAGTCGTTTTAATATTGTGAACAGCTCTTATATTTGACAAGGCATGATTCGAAAATGTCACTTCAATTATTGCGTTTCCGTGCCTTTTTCGAATCGCGTTGGAGGTGTTTGTTATAAAAAAATATTCCATAGGCGTTTTTAGAAACCCGAGATTCGAGTTTCGATCATTTATAAATATAACGTACTATACGTATACATAACCGAATCACCGAACCCAGAATAAATTTTTGCCGAAAGGACTGTTATTTTAATTAAATTTGAAACGCGGTTTTTAAATATTTTTTTCGATATTCGTAGAACGAACCCGTTTCCATCATTGGTCCATTTGGATTCGAAAAGCCATTATCAGTTTAAATTATCCTTGTTGATTCGTTTTAATGTCGAAATGGTACTCCGCCGGGTCCGAAAGCGGTCGCTTCGAATGAATTCGTGCCGAAATGTGATACGAATTACGTTGAATTGACATTCCGCCTATTATGATCAAGAGAGTTGTTTGAACTCTCGAGTTAATTATTTTTCGCCTCTCGACCGACGTGAACGAGTACAAAAATTAACCCATACATCAACATCAAGTTCCTGGAAAAAAAGGAAAAATCTCTCTTATTCAAAACGTTGAATAAAAACCGTTTTAGGTTTTTGTTCTTGACGCAGTAGCAGCTTTCTGTTTGCAAAAAGTTGTTCCGTCGAAAGATAGTTGGAACGGGATCATCTTCTATAGAGCTATTATTAAAAGCAATTTAAATGTTCACAAAACATTTTACCGCCGATCCGTCAGTTGTGCTCTTTCCGCTTTCGACCAGTCGTTTTGAGGATTTGAAAACTATTCGAAAGACGGAAGAAGATATTGAGGAATTCATAAATTGATAAACCAGAGGCGTTTTCAATCATTTCGAAGTCTCTCTTTTCGCAAACGCAAACCGTGCGTTAGCGGCGCATTTCCGCTTCATTCGCTTTATTACCTGGCCCGTCGCTAGAAACGTATTGTATACCCCAAAATTTTTGAAGCATTTCTGCCGTCATCATACAGCGAAACTAAACTATTTCGTCCGGTTCATTCGGTGGAAAAGAGCAAGATATAATTTATGATTCCATGTGAGCCAAGAACGAATTCAAAATGCGAATTTTCATCTAACTTCTTTATCGTTCAGTTATGACTTTGCAAATGGGGCCCTTGCTTGAAAAAGAGGTGATAAAAATAAACGTTTCGACTAACGTGACAAATCGTCATCAGCCATCGTCGACCATTTTGAAAATGAAAAAATACAACGTCGTCGTCGACGAAGACGACGACGATGACAACGACAAGGGCAAAGATTCACCTCCCGCTATCGTACTGGACGATGTGAACTGTACGTTTGGCGACCACGACGATGACGATTCCAGAGATATTTTCGACCGTCTCGATGGTCATGTTGGTCACAAACCTGTTACGCAAGTAGAAGTTTTCGCCAAGGTAACAAGTCTTGGTAACAAGTTGAGGAAATCGTCTAGCGTCGACGCGAACTGTAAAAAATTCGGAGACAATTCAAACGTTGATCTATTAACGAATCTATGCATAACGAATGGTACTTCCGGGCAAAAAAACAGTACCGACGTTAGTAGTTTCAATAGTAATGATGTAAATCCTCAAAAGAGCCTTAACTTTCGGAAACAAGTTTCACTGCACGTACCGTCTCCGAATGAAAACAAAATTGGCAAGCAACGAATGCATGGCGCCGCACCATCTTTACCGTGTTCGCCGTCGACCGGACGTCGAGAAAGTGAAACTATTATCGCCAAACCAACTCGACACGTTTATAAAGTTGATTCGATTAATTTGGATGGCTACGTGAAATTGAATCAATACAAATTAATGAGCGAAATCGGACAGGTAAACTACTGTAGTTATTTTAAATCAAAAGTTGTACATTTTTTTTGCTCAATTGGTTTAAAAAGATTAATCTCAAAATTAGGAATGTGCACTATCAAAATAAGTTTTTGTTTAGATGGATTTATATATCAGTAAAGGAGCTGCGATTCATGTGGTAATTGACTACAATGTTATTCGCTTTGCGTAAAATCTGTAAACTAATAGAGCTTTTGTAAAAACAGCACTTTGTTTATCAAAAAGTTAGCTTAATTAATTAGGAATATTTCCAGTTTCCTCGTGTGTTTCTCTTCTTAGCAGTATTTAGAATCATTTTATGTCACATTAGCCCACTTACAGCAAGCAGCACACCTGTGATCCCTGTTAACCTTTTTATTGCTTTCAATCAAGCTTTAATTCAAATGTCACAACTTCCATAATGAAACTGATAATGTTTTCGAAACGTTTGATATCTTTTATAATAATAATCAATTCCTAAAGGGAGCGTGCAAGGACTTAGTTAGCATTTCGACAAGAAGTTTCATGAAATTGATAAATCGTTAAACCTTTCTCTTCGTCGTACTGTAGCTATAGCTAACTCTTCTTTCGTCGTCGTCCGTGTCTGCTTGACGAATGAAAAAAAGTCAGCTCGACGAATGAAAAAAGGGGCACGTTGTTTTGTGTTCCATTTTTTGGAAGGCTTTCAAAAATGGCCGACGAGAAGATGCATTAGAAATCTTGTTATTCAAAGCGCGTGCTTTCACTGAAGCAAATCTTTGGCAAAGTGATTTTCGTGAATCACGAAAGAACAATACGATATTTGCATCGCTAATCTATTTGAAATTGTCGCCCGTAGCTCGTTTTAACGAGAGGTTTAGACGAGAACCAGTCAAAGATGTACACTATCATGAAGCGTTTTTCGAACTTTGAAAGAATAGAAAAAACTAAAAAATAATGCGAAGCAAAGAAGAAAGTGGTTTTTCCTCGATAAGTGAATTTTGCGTTGAGTTTCTCCCTCCTCGCGCTCCACTGACGTTCGCAGACGTCTTTAAACAAATGCAAAGTAGCTTTCAGAGTCGTTCTGCCACTAAAAAGTGACCGTGTTTCTATTTCTTCCATTCCACGTCTGTTTCACAACGGCTCTCCGTCGTCTTTCACTTGTTTTCCTTCCATCCCCCATCCATCCGTCCGTCGGCGCCTTCGACCGCGAAACACGAACTCCTCCGATTACCCGATTCAATCAAGAAAAACGACCTTATGTTACTTCGGTGAGATCCAAATTTTACCCCTGAAATCGTCGAAGAACAGTTAATTTTTTTTATTCCGGTTTCATGTTATGATTTTTTTTATCTCTCCTAAATTGCTTTGAAACGGAATTTCGCATTTCAATCTCTGGAATTTATTCGTTGGTGTCGCTAAACGGTTTCGATGATATCAGTAAAAGGAATGAAATAAGTTGCGGCTCATTTCGCCAACCGCTGCACGGCCTTTTATTGACAACGGTTTGTCGTTAAAATTTTTGATCAAAATATGTTTGCATTTCGACAAAATTCTTACACTTGGACACGTTGAAAAGTTTACCGACGACGACGACGACGACAGCGACGACGACGAAGACGACGACTTTTTCGAATCGTAACCAGACCAGCTGGCCTTTCAACAAAAAAGTGTCATTGTAATATTTCTTAGCTCGTCGAAACTAATTTCAAACGGAACGGAACTGGCAAAAAAGTTTTATCTGGAGCTGTTTCGACGTAACTTTTTGCCGTCTGTCAACTTTTTTATTGAAATCGGCGTTTTAAAATATTACTAAACGTTTTACCCTCCGAATCCTCAACATCGTACGTAAATAAGCTGAACCATGGTACATTGCGATTATGAAAATGTGAAACAAGTTTTGAACGAAATCAAACATCAAGGATTATTTAAAATTGGCGACTATCGTGTTTTGGACAACGTTACAGAAGTGGAAAAATTTTATCTTCTAAATCTTGTCATTCACTTTTAGCTGCACCATTTTTAAATTCGTTCACTATTCTGCCCTTTTTACTGCCCTATTTATTTTTCTTTGCTCTACATCCGTAGCTTTTTCCCTTCCATGACGGATTACATATGATCTATTTTTCGTTCATTTCAGGGCTCTTACGGTATCGTAAAATTGGCATATAACGAAGAAGACAATAGTCATTATGTAACCATTTTTTAGCACGTTGAAATAAATTTTACGGCATTAAAATCTATTTCTTATCGTAGGCCATGAAAATTTTGGATAAAAAGAAATTGACGAAGAAGTTTGCTTTTTTTCGTAAGTACATATATAGTATTCATGGTGACGAATTTAATTTCGTTTTAATTGTTGTGACGCTAGATCTATCATAGACGAAAAACGTATTTATTATTACTTTCTCCAAATGAAATTGAGTAAAGAAAGTTTTATATTCTTTTCGATTTGCAGTTAAAAATGATCCTGTTAGTTACTGCTTTCATCCCGAATTAACCATCAGACGATGTTGAGCCCATAATGTTTTTTAGGTAAACCGCCGCCAAGAAAAAACAAAAACTCGAATCCTCCCGATCCTTTAGGACAAGTTCAACGAGAAATTGCAATATTGAAAAAACTTCGGCATCCTAACGTCGTGAAATTGGTGGAAGTATGTAATTTCATTACGAAATGTTGTAAATATGGCATTTTTCGTTCCATTAAGGTACTCGATGATCCTACTGACGATTATTTATACATGGTATTTGAATACGTCGAACGCGGGTATAAAGTGCTTCGACTGAAATCATTTCCGAGCACTTTTCAGTTAACATGGATTTCCATTTTATTTCTCAGGTGTATATTAGAACTTCCAACTACTGATCCGTTATCCGAAGAACTTGCTTGGAGATATTTCAGGGATACGTTGTCCGGACTCGAATATTGTATTGCAGTTGTTCATTATTATCGATAAAAAAGTGTTGAAATTGTTTTTTTCTAGTACACTTCCAAAAGATAGTCCACAGAGACATAAAGCCGTCGAATCTTTTATTGACTGATGCCAGCCATGTTAAAGTAAACAACGTGCTCTTTTTATTGTTTCAGTTTCGATTTCATTACAGTTTCTAAAAATGCATCTGTTTAATAAAGATTTTGTCTCGTAGATCGCCGACTTTGGAGTTTCAAGTGAATTCGAAGGATTCGATGCGTTTCTCACAGGAACAGCGGGTACGCCAGCATTTATGGCACCAGAAGCTCTTATCGGTATGAATTACATTTTTATAATTGAATTGATTTCTTGTCAAACAGTTTTTGTACATTTTCAGAAGGCTCATCTCATTTTTACAGTGGAAAAGTAATTATTTTTTGTTACAATTAGATTTTTATTCTTCACAGGTGTCTGATCAATTTTTTGCAGGCCCAAGATATTTGGTCGCTCGGTATTACTCTATACAGTTTTATTTACGGCCAAGTTCCGTTTAGTGATAATTTTATTATTGCTTTGCATCGAAAAATTAAAACAGAACCGTTGACATTTCCTTCAGAGTACTGAATATTGCGAAGAGAAAAGTTTCGAAGCACAAATTTATAATCGACTATACTCTTTTCCAGACCGATCATTGGTAGTGATTTGCAAGATCTCATAGAAAAATTGCTCAATAAAGATCCCAATCAAAGAATACAGTTGCCAGAAATTAAACTTCATCCATGGGTAACTAATAACGGTAAAGAACCATTGCCGACGGAAGAAGAAAATTGTCATTTGGTAACTGTAACCGAAGAAGATATTATGAACTCCGTTAAAGTTGTTCCCAGACTGGGTAAGAGAATGTTTATTGCAATTAAATACCGAAATGTTCAACATATTTCCTTGCAGATACTTTAATTCTAATCAAAGCTATGGGTCACAGGCGACGATTCGGCAATCCGTTCAGGTCTGCAAATCACAGTACTTCGCCAATTCCCACCGAAATCACCACTGAGAGAGAAACAAATCTTTCGACAAATGGAGTAAATTCGCTGAACGTTGAATCGTGTCCCCCTCAGTAATGAAATCGTTAATTACTCTTTTTTTTATTACCTAACCTTAACCACATTCATTTCAGGAACAATGAGGAACATAATGTCGGAGATGTTTTTATCAAATCAAACGATAACAGATAACAATGTTGTTTTTTTTGTTTCATACTTTCTTTCTTTCTAATTGATTTCTAGTTTCTTTTTTTGTATAGTTTAAAGGCTTTCTATGCAAAAAAAATTGTTCTTAAAGTTTTATAAAGTGGTTTTGAATGCGTGATTTTATTTATATTAATAAAAAGTGCTGCTTGCATCAATCATAAACCTGGAAATAGATTTCATGTAATGGTTTACGACGCCTGTAGCTGGTTAGCAATACTTCGTTCCCTTGGATTCTGGAGCTGACCAGCTTCCGTAGTCCAACAAGTACATCCGCGTGAACTGCAGGTCGTCGAATGAAGCTAATTTGCTGTTGTTGATAGTGTTAGAACGAGCAATTTGAATTTACGATTGGATTAAAAAGGACAGTTAATTTTATTCTTCTATTTGTCGACTAATAAATTCTCCGCTTTCCCAAAATACCACTATTTATTTCGCCAAGAATTAACGAGAACAACCGAAAATGTAACAAGAATGCATAGAAACCGGGCAAGGTTCGATCTAGTTCTCATCATATTTACATAAAAGTTCACCAAAAACGCCACCCAAAACGCGGAAATTAAACGAAAAACAAAGATTATTCTGAATCAGGAATGTTGCACAAAAACGCTGAAACATAAAAAATTTACGAGTAATAGTAATACAGCCACACAAAAATCGGGATTCAACGAAACTAGTTTCCGCCAGGTTTCATAAATTAATCAAACTAACCATTTTTCAAGATTAACTGAAACAATTTGTTCGTGAAAAGTTTTAAATTTTTACTGTTTCTTGTTTTTACATAGTAATACACATTTCAAAAAAGATTCTTATTAAGGCACTGAAATAAATATGAATAAAAATTTTATACAGCAGCCTCAGTAAGATCACAATTTAGTTTTCTCCAAAAAATCTGGGTCCACACTCATAATCCGAGTGAGCAAAAAACTGTGCAAAGAATAAACTAAAGGATACAAATCGCTGCAGTCAATGTCCTAAAAATGTAAAGAATAAGCGTTTCTTTTACGCGAATGACTAAGAAATACAAAATTACAACAGCGTGGGTTCCACCATTCGTTGACTTTTTAAATAGGAAATGCATTCTCATTTTTCCATCGTCGCAAGAATTTTTTAGCTGGTTAAACTTGTATCGCCATAAGTATTTCTGAAATACAACACTCCACTGTTATAATGATTACCGTATTTGCTCGATTAGTTCCCCGGTCTCAATTAGTTCCCCTCTCGAATAGTTCCCCTCTTTTTCAGACTCTGAAAATCTTAATTCCCCATCTCGAATAGTTCCCCC
>JAQGBA010000746.1:0-24986 GCA_034698125.1 Prionchulus punctatus
TGTGGACGCAAATAGAACAGTTACAAGGTGAATTATTTACAGTAGCGAACATTAGCCAAAGGTTAAAAGCAGTTAATATGGTTTACCATTTTAAATGAAGCCGAATTCAAATTGCACTACGCAGCTTATTTAACTTCTCGATACAAATTAGCGTCTCGTTGTTGTTTTACAGGTGGTCAATACAAAGTTGTCGGATACTATCACGCACTAACCGGCAATTACAGCGAACTGAACGAAATTTTATTTACAGGTGGTTGAAGAGCAAATATTTGTGATGCGATATCGGATAATGCTCTGGCTTATATCTTTTGCAGAAAATAAAGTACCCAAGGATGATTTTAGCTATCGGGATGATTGGAAACAAGTCAGCACAGAATTATATGCAGCATTGACGTGCTTCGCATGTTTGGGAATTATAACTTCTTTTGCATTAATCCTCTTCAATTATAAGTACTCTCATCGGAGGTCAGTTCAATTTAACAAACTCTACGATTCTGCACCTTTAGCACTCTTAGCAACTGTAACTATTTATGTTTCAAGATTTATTTATCATTCCCAACCGCAAGTCAACAATTTACTTTTGGCCGGCTGCGTTGTATGTTTTGTTTCGATATTTTTAATCGGTCTTCCGAACAGGTCGATCGGAGTTGAATACCAAACATTTTCTGCAATGTGTCATGTAAGTGCAGAAGTTTAAAGAATATAAATTTTTTATTTTATTTCGATATAAATTAGGCTCGAGTAACTTTGTTAATGTACGGATTCAGTTTGTCTTTCGGCGCCATGTTTTCAAAAGTTTGGTTAGTTCAAAGAAGCGGCTCTCCAGATGCCAAAGATCAAGTATGTTGTGTTACAATTTGTTACACAATTATATTATTTTACATCTATTCCCATATTCACAACTATGTATTCCACCTTGTTGAATGAATGTTCCTTTATTGTACCACTCTGCAGATAATGACAAACGGAATAGTTGGCCCAAAAGGTCAAAAACTGTTGCGGACAATAACATCGTTGTCACAATCAAAGCGTGCAAACGTTGATAAGGTTTTTTGCACACAATTTGACTTGCTTAAGTTAGTTATAGTTTATCTATCCTGCATGGCGCATACTTTACCAAAACTTAAAACCCATTTATACCTACCGTAATAAAAATAAGTCATACATGCATGGCTATAGATAAACTTTATACATCCGATTAACCTTCGTTAACATAAAAGTTGAATGCCGATTTTGTCCTTGAACGCGTTTGAAAGGATTTGGAATGATAACACAGTTAAAACTTTCTTCGAATTCATTTAATTGATGTTTTTAGCTCATCGAACCTTGGAAGTTTTACACGGTGATTGGTGTTTTGACCGGTATCGACACTGTAATTGCATTGGTTTGGATCTTTTCTGACCCATTATTACGCAAAACCAAACCATTCGATGAATACGTTAAAATCGAAGACGATGTTGAAATTCGATATTTACCAAAAATGGAAAACTGTCTTAGCGATCATCAATACGTCTGGATAGGTTCGTTTGTTAAAATTAGTTTTAAAAATCGAGAAAACAGAATATCTGCTGAAGATAGTCGTTTAGGCGTTATCTACTCGTTCAAAGGTTTGCTTTTGGTCTTCGGTTTATTTTTGGCTTACGAAATTAGAAACGTCAAGGCAAAATATGTAAATGATTCGCGTTTCGTTGGAATGGCGATTTACAATGTCGCGGTAATAAGAAATATTTCTTGAGCAAAGAAATATGTTTTAGTTCCTTTTTTGCTTTCGTAGATTCTTTCTTTAATAACTGGGTCAGTTTCGTTAATAATCGTTTCGCAGCCTGATGCTGCTTTTTCGTTGTTGGCAATAACGATTTTATTGTGCGGTTACATTTCCATGGGGCTAATATTTGCTCCAAAAGTAGGACCGAACGTTTTTAAAATGTGACTATTTGAAAAGCAAATTCACCTTCTCAATCAAGGTGGTCCATGTGATACAATACGGGGGCAGTGTCCAGAACAAATCCATAACTGATAACCAACTTACACCAGAAGAACAGGAACGTTTGAAAAAGCTATTGGTGGAAAATGAAGAGATTAAAAGGCAGATAACCGAAGTAATGAATTTCATAATCTCGTCTGTACTGGTACTAGTCTAATTTTGACTGTATTTAGTTCTGATTTTGTTTCCATGCCTTTCAGAAAGAAAACAAAATTGCTGAATTAAAACGACGTTTAGAAGCGAGAAAGTCGGTTGTCGCACTCGAGAAACAGCAGCAACTACTCCAAAATGACCATCAACAACAATTGGAAGATCCAAAATCCAAATTATTGTTCGGTGTTGAAAAATCGGAGATCAAAGCCGAGTCGAAGCAAATGAATAACAACGAAAACGTCAAAAAACACCAAATGATATCATTTAATGAGAATCATTCGCCGAACATCGACCCCGAGGATTCTGGATATAAATCGAGCAATGGTCGACCCGGTAGTCAAGTTGAACCGTTAGAAACTGACGTTTTATTGTAAATGTAAATTGTAAAGGAAGCTTTTGTATTTGTTATTTATAATTTCTTATTTTCAATAATTCTCGTCTATTGCTCGAGGCGTAGGACTGCATTGTATTTGAAAAATAAACACCTAAAATTTAACTGTACAACAGCCATCGAATCTTGAGGTTTAATTTTACACTACAATGTACAAATACTCGATGGATTTAGATTTTAGCAGTTAGTATTGTTTATTCTATAGTATGTAAAAATTTATTTGCACAAAATTAATGTAACCATGCCAGTTGCCTTTGTTCTCTTTGGCTTCATTTGTGTCAATCATAACAATCAATGAAGCTCTACCTAAGCAAAGGTTGAAGATGTTTCTATTTTAGTGCCACAAGTTTTATTATAAAAGCAAGTTTTGAAACCGAGCGCTCGACATTACAATTGAGAAGCACTGTTCCCATTGAAACATTAAAATTGGTCAGCACTCTTAGAGTAGGGGTAGGGTGGCCTCCGGTCGGCTGTCTTCGATTTCGTTTATCACTTCTTTGCTGTGACGCATGCTTGAGAAGTACAGTACCAATCGGTACTTCAAATATACTCAGCATTCGCAGTCCTCAGTTTCTAATTATGGTGAGTGACAAAAATTTATTTTATTTTGTCGATGTTCAACTTCTAGAAACGAGTTTCAATTTAACGAACGATTCGGTGGTTAGAGATTTGGACAGCGGTTATATGGTAATTCATTATGCGATTGGATGCAATCTTATAAAACTATCATTCGTTCACCTTACATTTTCGTGCGGTCCGTGGAACGAGCAGATAGCGGAACAAGGACATGGAGTTTGGCTTTGGAACAACTCTATAGTTCGCTTTACCCTTTACCAATTTTTTCGACTTTCTGAAAGGCAGAATTGTAATTTGTGAAAGAAATAATTGTGCTAAACTAATTTATTCGTCGCTTGCTAATATTATTATTATATAATATTACCTTTACGCACCTTCTTTTATGAAATCAATCATAATAATAATACTGTCACGAGTCGTGGTTTTTAATACAGCAAGAAATTTGGTTAACGAAAAATATTAAAATTTTCAGAAACCTCCTGTTACATGAATTTCATCAAAAAACCATTTGTTACAAATTACTACATCAGCAATATTTAAAATTATCTTAATGTAACTCGTACAAACGCAAATAAAGCGAAGGGACAACAATAAATAACGCAAATACTTATAAAGGGTGCAAGCTACGCATTTTTCATTTTTCCGATTCAATGAACGTTAGTGCAAGTCGTTGCAAAAGCATCCGAGGACACTCGATTATAGATGTTTTAACTAACATTTCATTAAGAATGAGGAAAATAATGACGAGAATAAAATTAAACATGAGAAAATTTCTTTTAAATCATAAGATTATATCTTCCGTACACACGCTAGAGCACAACCTGACAGAAAATTACTGTAGCATCATACGCAAGAAGAAAAATACAAAAACTTTTTGCAAAATAAGACAAACACTCGGATATTCACCAATGTTAAACAAAAATTGCAATTTAACACGTCATAAAGCGGAAGAACAAGAAACAAACGAATGTTTTAAACGTCGAATCTACAAAATTTTGAAACATAGAAAATTACAATACGAAAAACCTCGAGATCTTGAAAACATAAAAAGAAAGCGTCTCTTCAAGCGAATAAATATTGTCGTATCGTTCGTTCAGATTGTATTACCGTTTGTTAAGATTGTCTTCTCGAACGGGAGAAACTGAACTACTTTGGCGAGACGGATTAGTCTGTAATTGAACGTCTTCGAAAGCAGAATTAGTCCTCGGATCTTTCAATCCGCACAACGCCGTGTGTCGTTGACGACGCTGTTTTCGTTTCTCCCGTTTTTTTTCTTCGTCCTCGCTTTCGGGGCTTTTCAGACAATCGGACGACGGCGACTCGACTAAAGGTTGCTCAAACGAGGAACTAGCCGACGTGAGACTGGGCGAATCCGTTTTTTGCACCTCGGGCGAAACATCGTTCCCAAAACTGCTCCGATCCGAAGTCGAAATCGACGCGCTTCGAAATGAACCTGGCGACAAAGATGTTTCGAAGGAATTCGACGATTGCGGCAAAACCGTCGCGCTACTCGGCGACGCCGGACTCTTGGCCGAGGGCGTCGGCATTTTTGATTCTGTAATAGTTTCTTCAGAACTCGCTGAACAAATGGACAACTTCGGCACGGACGCTGTCGGCGGTCGAAGAAAGTCGTCTATATTCGTAGTCTGATTCGGCGAATGTTGAGGCGCGTTTTCCGTCGTATTAGGCGATAAACTTGATGAAATCGGTTTCGATCTTTCTTCTGTTGCTGCAAGCTGGCCACCCGAATTCGACAACGACTTGTAATGGTGTAATTCATTTCGAACCCGTTTCAAATCCTCTTCCATAAATTGCAAACTATGTAACAGCCCAGTTAAGTGTTTCATTAACGGAGCTGCAATTCGTGTCAATGTAACACAGGGCACGGCAGGTTTTTCGACAGTAACCATTTGTAAATTAGTTTCGGCTTCCGAAATAACACCGCCGGCCGTAGCTGACGCGATTAACTGTTGGCCTTGTCGAATTTCTTCTTCCCGTTTTACTTTCATGGCTTCGTTGATTGCTTCCAAAATTCTATTTGCTGAAAAAGAAATTAGAATAGCTTAAAATGCAAGAAAAAACTACCTCTGCGCGAAACCAAAAAATGCATCAATCTAAAACTAAGCAGTTACTAAATCTTACTCTGCACAATCGCTGCTAAAGCTAATTCTTTGGCTTCTTTATTGCCTTTGTTTTCCATAACGATTTCGGCAATGTTACCGAGATCTTCGGGAGGCAATCCAAATATCTGCGCCATAATCTTGTGCTTGTCAGCCAACGAACGCAAAATAAGTTCGTCTTTTCGTTTCAGCCTTTCTAAACGGCAAAATGCTGTGATCAGAGCATGATTTAAGAGCAAAACTACACGCGCAAACAAACCTAAAGGTGTTAACACTGGTTCAGCGTGTTCTAGAATCGTCGGCTGACAAACTTGCACCTCGCAAGGATTGATTAATCGAGGTTGGCTAGTTATTTGAATGCGTTCGATAGGTGCAGCATCCTCTTCGATTTGACTAGTATCGCTTAATGGGCACGAATCGCTGAAAGAAAAATCATAAATTAAACTGTAACTCGTACAAAATTATATTTTCCACACTGTTTGCATCATGGTTTGTATTTGGACCATATATAAGAAATTTTTTACTTTAATTTTGTTTCCTGAGACGCATCGACGCTCGCCGATTCAGTTGCTACAGGACCGACCGCTGATGAAACGTCGTCCATTCGAAGATTCGCGTTCGCCGACGACGTTGGCAATTCGAGTGCATTCGCATTCGGCGGCGTATCGCGTTGTTTGCACATTTCGATTTGATCAGTGATAAATTTAAACCAGCTGAAAAAATCAGACAAAAGCGATCAAGAATTAGCAAATGAGGGCCGCAATAGCGATGTTGATGAACAAATTAGTCCAAGTCAGGGAAATCTTAGTTTTACTTATTATGAAGCTGTTGTATGGTCGCATAGCGAACAGCGTTCGGGGTATTGTGTAACTCTTTAACCATTGTATATGAACTAATAACTAATACCAAAAGTTGCTAAGTCAGGCAAAAATTATATCTATTGTTGGGCAAAACCGGTCCGAACCACAAAAAGTAACCTTCACCATTTTCCAATCAAAAATAAAAGGCAACACAGCGAGCAACTCGGAAAACGGAAACTTTACAGGAACTCGAACTTTGAGTTTCGTAAAAACGCGAAGAAAATCTAATCAAAAGTTCCATTTCGATCTTGGCCGCTGCTTTATTTAGTATTGACCAAAAAGGGAGTCGTCTCGGCAAGAAAGAAACTAATAGCCTAAACCCAATCTTGGCAAACTTTTAAAGGCGCAACTTAAAATACTAACATCAAAAACTAAGGGAAGGCCGATGACTGCCAACAGAGTGTAGTAATTTTTTCCCTCTTGGGGGCCAATTTCGACAATTACCCAGTTGCTCGCTATTGATTGCGCAAAATTTTGCTTTTTCAGACTTATATATAAGAGACCAAAGGCGATGTAATCAATTTCTAGTTTAATCTTAGACGGCTATCTCTTTCGGTTTTTGGTTCATTTCGTATGCGAAACGATGTAAAAACTGGTTTCAAAACTTACGTTTTCTTTTCGGTCGTTGATTGCGCGACTAATTCGTAAATCTGTGGACCGTGAGTAGAGGTACTAACGATGAATATTCCTTTTTTATCTAGACGAACAAACGCTAACCAAATTAATTAAAAAAAGCTAAATTTTCTATAAATACTCGAATTTCAAACAAAAATCAGTTTCCTTCAAGAAAGCATGAATATTTTTTCAGTTTTGCACTTAATAAAAAAGTAACAAATTAAAGCATTTATAAATATCGAAGCCTACCTGTTGCGACGTTTTTCGCGATCAAGCTGCTTAATTTTAACAACGGGCAATGAGTAAACTTGCTATCTTCTTTGGTTGCTACGTTCGTATTGTGAAATTTCAAACTTAATCTCTGACCGTCGGAATTCCTCGTCAACAGAACCAATAAATCTTCCAACAATACAACGTGTAAATCTACAGCCTAAAATAAAACGAAACAGTTGAAAGTTTGATAAAAAAAACGAAAACATGAATCGCAATTTTTTTCATAATACAAGCTTAAACGACTTATTTTACGAAATGGCTACCTTATTTTTGCCCATTCGCCAAGTTAACGGGCCGTCGTGAATGAGTTTATGTTGACGTAAATCCAAATTTTTGTATAATTTCGTCATGGCGTGAGTGCCGACGCGGTCGAATTCTTTGGTATCCAGTCGTCGTTGCAATTCATCCAATCGACGCAAATTTTCCGAATTCCTTTTGGCGGTATTTACAGCATCCAAAATTCCCTTAGCACAATCAATGCAACGTTTCAAATTATATAACTCTTCGCTGGGTTCTGAAACAACAAACTGATTGAAATAGATTGCAAAATATTTGTGATACGAAAAATGTTATCAAAATATCACTAACCGTGCGTATATTTCGCTACTGTTTCCAACAAAAGAGGATACTTCGTCAAACGCTGCATCTGCATCGGCAACATATCTTTTAATTGTAACTTTCGACAAACTGAACTACACTCTGCTTCCTGAAATTGGTTGCAATTATAATTGCATTTTTTTCGAATCAAAAAACGACTCGTACTTGCAAAAACTGTGCCAATTTTTGATCCTTCTTTTGTCTTAGTTTTAATGTCTCCAAAGCGTGTTGCTGATGCTGACAAAACGTTGCCACGGCGTTTCGAAATTGGTCTCCGGATAAACCATCAAGCTAAAAGCGACAACAAAACCGCGAATTAAAAAAAATCCACGATAAAATCACCATAAAACATACGAAAGACAGCATCAATCCACCAATATCGCCGATTAATTTGTTTTGTTTCATCATTGCTTTCATCGCACAGTTTAATTTAACTGTAAAAGCAACAAAAAAAAAACCACGTTTCCTTTATCGCTTTAGGGACTAAAAATCGTTTCGTACCGTGTAAATCCAAAATTTCTTCAATATTCGAAAATAGTAACTTGACAATGTCCGGTTGTAAGATACCCGACGATAATAAAGGTTCGTAAAAAACTCGTCGTAGAACTTTCAAATTTCTAACATGAGTTCGTTCAGTATGAAACAATTCTGAACAAAGTAAAAGAAGTGCAGGAAAACGTAGTACCTGACGCAAAAGTAGTTTCATTGGAAAAACGTACCGTTAATGACTTCCTGGCGTTTCTTTTCCTTGGGTTTTAAATGGCGAACCGTTTCCCAATCGAGTACGTCTTCTAAACGAGGTATTTCGCTGTCGGCTTCCAAATCGCTGTCGTTAACGTCCAAATTAACTTCCAAGATTTGTGTGACCGTCGTCGAAGTTGAAGATGATTCAATCGATGTTCGAAGCAAAATATCGGCTGATGACGTTGGGCTTTCGGGCAGGGATGCTCTACTAACTGAGCTCGAACTCGAACTGACCGACATATCCTGCGGCGTTTGACTGTCTTGACTCATGGCCAGTGCGATTGATTTGTCGTCCGTATCGACGTCACTGAAAAGGAAAAATCAACTTTCGAGATAAAAAATAGAATCGTAAAAAAGAAGAAATTGTTCAGACCTTTTCGTCCGACGCCCATTGTCGCCGTTTCGTTTAGATATGCGATGTTCTTCCTTGACAAACGATGTCGAAAAGTGAAATATAATGGAAAATTAAAAGAAACAAACGAACACTTACCCGAGTTTTCATACTCTGAGATCGTCCGACGTTTATAAACGTGGTCTTTTCGATATCACCCCCGTATCCGCTGTCGGCCGACACGCTTTTCGACGCCCAATTATCTTTGCCCATAGGCGAATTTGGAAGATCGGTAGTCTTATCCATATCCTCGGAGTCGTCAACGCCACTGCGATCTTCAGGCTCTTCGGAGATGATTATAGCACCCGGCACGATCAACGGTTGACTAGTACTAGACGGAATCGCCCCGATAACCGAATCGGAACTATTACCGCGATGGATCATTTTTTGAGGATTCGGATAACGATGTTTTACGATATCAAACGAGGCCCGCTTTCGAGATCCGTTGCCGTAGCACGTGTCTTCTAACGAGCCGGCGCAACATTTATGAACGATTACATCACAGCCTGGATATAAATTTTACGAAACTCGAATTGACATCGAATGCGCCAGGAAGACGACGCGAAATTTGTTTCATTACTTGAACAAAAGAATCCCTGCGGATTAACTCCCCAAATCATATCTTGGCACTGGTAGCAGAAGGTCGCTACGAATACTGGCGTTAATAAGAAGTGATGTCCTTTAATTTGCACAGCCTGAAAAAAAATGCTAATCAAATGTAGAAACAAATTTTGTATGGAAATCGTTCGGCCAAGTTACCTTTTTGCTTGGTTTTGCTAACAATGTAAAACCTTTTTTCTCTTTCGTAACAAACAAAGGGCATTTATCTAACAACTTCTCGTGATATGAATTGCTTGGTTTTACGCCCATGTGTTTCAAAAATGTGGCCAAGGCAATCGCCAACGCCTACAAAATACGGATTAAAACATATAACTATTTCGGCAACAAATCGCAAAAAACAAACTTGTTGCCGATCATGAAGTTGGTCAAAGTCGGAAGTGCCTGCGAAAAAACTTTCGAAATGTTGCATCAACAATGTATCGACTATTTTTCTTTCTCGATTCACGTCGCCGTTGGATAAATTATGCAATAAACTTTCGCCAAAAACATTTCCCAAACCTGTATATAGGACGAAGAGGAATTTCAAAATAATTATCAAGTTAGTTAACAAGATAAAATGAAACTTTGCTCTTACCCAACGTTCTCTTGTTTCGAAAATCCGCTAAAAGTTCGTTGATTTCATCCAAAGCCTTTTGTCTAGCGCGGACAAAAATTTTTTTAATAACTTCATCTTGTTCGTTTTCGCTCAAACTGTACAAAACGGCATCGATCTCTTGTACTACTGGCATATCTATCGCTGATACTCGTAGTGGCTGAAAATCCGAAAATTCCGGGTTCTTTTGTGCACACAATTGTCCGATACGGAACAAAAACTATTACAGACGTTGGAACTAAGAAACTCGAATGAATTTCGTACGCCCACTTTCGCATCTCTTTATTGCTTCCATAACAGTACAAATCTGTGATTAAGTAAAAGAGCTAAAAAGAGAAATGTCATGAAACGAAAATTTGCTTTAAACGATCGAAACGAAGTAATTTTGTTTACCAAACTCGCTGGATCGCAGTTTGACAACAAATAATGCATAAACACAGCTAAATGAGCCGGGCGATTCTTCAATTCGGCGAAATTAATAAACGGTCCCTCGCTTTCCAAAGGTACAACGGCTTCGGTATCCGAATCGGACTCGTCCATCGGCGTTACGTCAACCTGAGCCGGCGCAACGTAATGCAAACCGGACGGAAAATTACTATTAGATAACGTAGAACGCTCATTTTGTTTCGTTGATTTAGTCATTGAACCAACTGTCGATGACGCAACGTCGGCGTGCGCATCAGCAGCGGTGGTGGATGTTGACGATGATTTAGCAATGTGTTTCGTCGCTGACGAAGGAGCATTTTGCGACGTCGCACCTGTTTGGTCCCCGCCCTAAACGAGAACTACACAGATTACACACTCCAAAAAGAGAATCACGAATTCTCCTTTAAACGTCAATTTTCACAACAAATTTTTCGTTCGAACTAATTCAAACGATGGTTTACATTTGAAACGACCTAACTGCACACATTCTCGAAATCATAATGAACGACGATGAATAAGCCGAAATTGAAAAAAAGTTTTGTATACAAATTTATCAAAACCAAAACAAATCTGCGAAGGTTTTGCGATTAAAACATTATTCAAGCAATTTTTTTCTCTACGGAACTTTTTTCGTTCTCGTTCTCGTTCGCCAAAGGTTTTGTCGCCAACTCTCGGCAACTACGCGAATTACTCAGCTACAAATAACGAAACAGATCGTAGTTTTATTCGCACAAAAAATTTAACTGTAAAAAGCCTGATATTTGTCTTCATCAAATGAAGATTCAAAAAAACTGGGCAATTTTTGCAAGTTATTTGATAAAGAAACATGTTTTAGCCTTGAAGGACAATAACAAATGTCAAACAGTTGAGGTTTATAAAACATGTCGAACGTCAAAATTTGAAAACTTCGTCGTCCAACGCGCCAATTAACATACGAGAAAGTTTGTTTGTTAACAGCAAGTGAATTTTATGATTTATTTTCGTTCTAAACTTCGAACGGATCACACCACAGGATGCAGCTGTTCGGACACTTTTAACAGCTCGTTTTTAAAAAACGATGGAAAACTAAGCTCGAGAAGTTCAGGCTGAAAGTCGAACCTAACGCGAAACGTCATCGACAAATGAAAATAACGGGCCTTTTCTGGATTAGAAACCGGGTACATGATTAACAAACAACAAAAAAGCTCACCTGAGAAGTTTTAAAATCCGACAATTGACTTTCCAAATTTTTTATTCGTTTTTGAGCTTGATCGATCAACTGTTGCGTTTTTTCGGAAGCGTTTCTCTTCAACTCGGCTAATAATTCCTAAAAATAGAAATGCATAAAACTTATTTTAAAAAAGCAAAAAAACAGCTCAATTACGTGTTTATCGAGAAAAAGCAAGCAACAAATATCAATCAGTTGAAGGTTAGTAGAGGAACTTAGGGATTTTTAGTGGTCGACGAGAGAACAGCAGTACTTCACAATTTTGTTTATGTAAAATGTTCGCATTTTTTGCGATGATAAAATATGTACAAACAAGTAAACAAGTAAAGTTAAATCTCTTGAAGAAAAATGCTGGGAACATCAATTATGTTTGTGTGGAAAAATATGTAAAACTTTGTTGAAACTATTTCCAATGCTGCGACGCTTCTTTGACAACTAGCCGTGCGAAAAATTATTAAAAAAATCTCATAGGCTAATTCGCACATAATTAAATTGAAGTATTTTATACGATTAGACAACAAACTGAAAATACGTATTTTTTGTCCAAAGAGTTAATTGCTCTCGCCGGGACGCCGCCGCAGCAGGAAAAACTACGAAAGAAAACTTTTTTCCCAACGCACATATTGTGCACGCCAGATTTCATCCAATTCAGTCGGAAAAAGATATCGAACGTCGGACGGATGGGGCGCAAAATCAAAATCATGACTGCGCGCACGCTCGATTCGCCGCCCAACGGCATTTCGCATTCCATTTAACCGTCGAACATTAATTGTTTAGGGAACTGGAGAGAACCGATAGCGTAAGCTATATAACGTCGATGGAGCCCAACAAACAAAACGAAATGGGCCGAATACTCTTTTTTATATTGAACATGGAGTTCAGTTCAACGCTACTCAGCAGAGTCGACAGCAGGGCTTCGAAATTGTACGCGAAACGTTTTAAACGAGTACGAAACGCGAACGCAATTCAAAGGAAAAGTAGAAGAGTTAAAACAAAAAAAAACGGGCTAAAAAACAAATAAAAATGGAAGACGGTCGCGGTTAATATTACAATCGTTGAATTTTAAAATATAAATCAATCAGGAACATATTAGTAAATGATATGTGAAGTAATGATTCCTCAAAATGAAATGGCAAATAACCGTTGAAAACTTGCAACTCGCAAAAAATGACTTACTTCAACATGTTTCTTCTCTTCTTCTAACATTTGACAAATAATTTGTATTCTTTTGCGGCGCCATTCAGCTTGTTTTTCTTCCTGAAAACAGTGACAAGAGGTTTTGTTTGAAAGACGAAATCACAAAACAAAAAACAACACCAGCAGGAGAAAAATGATGGACAAACTTTTTTCCCAGGTGAAGACGAAGACGAAGTCGATTTATCAGAAGACGATCCACTTCCTGACTTATTATAAGCGTAGAACAGCATAATTAAAAAACGATCCAGAAATATCAATTAATGTTCGTCGTCAAACTTATTTTAAACAATAGAAACAGAATCATTCGAAGAAAGAAAACAAGAAGATAAAAATATATAAGAAATAAATGACAGTCATTTTGTTTGTAACGGACGAAAAACAGCAATTTCGTCGAACAATAGGCTAACAAACACAGTTAATGCTGTTCGATGGGCGCCGAAGATGGGTGATTTACGAAACGTCTGAATGGATAAAAAGGAACAACATATACACAACTATATGTATGATTTCCGTCCTCGCTCTCTATCCTTCGACCCCGAAGCCTTTCTGGCGCGCAAAAGGCCACGAATTTCGACCGCGGAAACAAATTACTGGAAGACGAAAATGCCAATTGAAAATATAGGCCCGGCGCCGCGAGAACACCATCCAACTTCCCCTATAATACAACCACCAACCATTCAAACGCAAAACAGATCCAATACAACGATTAATCAAACAAAAGACTCGTATCTATCGAAAACTGAAATCTTTTTAGGTCTGAGCCGGACTAGAACGAGATGAACACCAAAAACCAAACTGTGACGCCGTTGTAAGCTTGACGGAGGATGGGAAAACAAATTTATCCAATAATCAAATCAAAATTTTGGATAAAAATAAGAGGTGGAAAAACAAACAACCATTCGATTACGACAGCCAATGTTACCTGTGATCGGTGCTTGTTCTGCTGAATAGCAAAAGAAAGCGTAAATAAGATTAGATAACAAAAACTAATCAATCGCCATGAGTGCTTTTAATATACAGTACATAAAGCAAAAACACCAGTAAAAGAAAAAGTGTACAGCAAAGAATGCTAAATAAGTATAATTCAAGTATTACATTAACTGGTTGCGGCCCCGTTATAAAATCCTTGCTTTTGGCTTCACCGACTGACGTATTCGATCGCTTTACGGAATTAGGCGACGATTCGCCTTTATTCGACGTCGCTTGCATAAATTCGGTGCTCTGCATATGCAACATTTGAGCTAACGAATGTCGTACAGTCGGCACTGTCGACGAACCACAATCGTTTATTACTGTTGTAATTTGGCCGCCAATATTAGAATTAACATTTGTTGAAGATGGCGGTCGACCGAGCAACGTCAAGGCCACGTAAGTACCCGCTGAAAGGACAAATTAGTGATCATGAATGCACTAATGTTTCGAAAAAGACTATTCTTCGAGTTAACAAACGTGTAAAGTGTAATTTTTTCATTAATTTGATTAAAAAACAAAACTAAATTTTGCACTGACTTTGCATTAAAAATAATAAAACTCTTACAACTTATCATTTTGACAACTTCCATGTGATTAGCACCAGTAACCAATGTCCCATTGACTTTAATTATTCTGTCACCTTGTCGAACTCCTGCTCGAGAAGCTGCTCCGTCTGCAAAGTAACAATAACAAAATCGTGAGATACGTATTTATTTTCTGCTCTTCAAATGACAAAAAGACTTATTAATCTGTCAACACAATCGCCCTCGAGGCGTCATTGATTTAAACTTTATATAGGAGAAAACATATCGAGGTCGAACAATGAGCGGAATTGACGAAAAAGTAAAATACACGCCGAAAGGTGTGATTATTAAAGTCGCAACTTTTACGACGAAAACAAACGTCGGAAGTGGTCAGACAATTCCGAAGTTACAACGTTTAATAAGGAGAAAGAAAATTTGCTCTCAATAATTTAATCCCAAGTAATAACTTTATCTTTGTAAACAAAAAGGCACTGCTTAATCATCGGCAAAACAGATTATTACTCACCTTCCTTTACTGACTGTACAAACACTGGATTATCACCACTAACCGTCAAACCGTAGCCGTTTTCGTCTCTCGTTATGATAACGCATCGTTGCACCATCTGATTGGCGCCGGCGTTCATTCCGCCTGAAAATAAACAAAAAAAACATTTCGGATCGTTTCGTTTTAGTTGCGAAGGACGAATAACAGCTGTATTGTAAAAATATGGGTCGACATAAGAAGAAGACGTTACGCAATCGTGTCGACCTTGCGACGACGACAAAACGACATTGTAATAAATCGAGAAATCCTTCCTTTATATAAAAATTTCATTTCGTCAACAACACAAACAAAATCAAGTCGTCGGCGCCGATCAAATGGTAAAGAACGTAAATGCGACAATTCGCCCTTCGCCCTCATTTTCTTTTCATATCGGTTTCATACACGACTGACTATAACCCTCCTATACGTCAAAATAGTAACCATAAAAATGCCCATGTAGCGTTAAAAAATTGAATCGTAGATGATAATAATATATTCGGAAAAAGTGTTACGTTGTAGTTCTCACTGTACAATCCGATTTACCTCCGGAGCGTTTAAATTTTAACCAAGATGATGCCATTTATCGTCACATAATTAAAGTATTTGAAAAAAGAATTCACTACAAACGTTTTAGTCGTAGATTTCACGCCGTCGAGCACAAATACAACGCTAGCCCGACGCGTCGGTTGTCAAATAGCAAAACTAACCAACAAAACCGTCTAAATTTTTCTTTTCGTCGTTGTCCGCCGAAGCAACGCGACAACAAAACGACATTGCGTCGCTGTCGTCGTCGAGTTGCGGCGGCTAAACGCCGACAGCAAGAAGTACGACGAACGAACGATAACTATTCAAACTCATCAAAACACGAGACGTGTCACCTTATGTATGTTTGAAAAACTTTAAAAACATGCATTGTTAGTTTTGATCAAACGTTCAAAAATATTTCAACAATAGCCGTGAGACCGTCAAACCACGACGACGATGTATTTCGTAAACCGTTTGTACGACCGACAACGCCGATAAAGCCATTAATTTTTCGCTTTTTGAACCTCATTATTGAAACGCATTAATGTAAGCCATTTAACACAGTTAACCATCAAATATTTTGAAACGTTTGCGTTTGCTCAATATGCGCACAAATCAACAAATGCCGACCGAGGGATAAAAAATTTCTAATACATTAATGAAATCTAATCTATTGTAAGTATTACGTCAATCATAAAATAAACAAATGATGCTGATTTTCGATGAGTTTGGACTCAAAAAAAAGAAAATATTTGTATGAATAGCGAAACACACGTTTGAAATCTTATCTCTGCCAATTCAAGCTCAAAATTGAGATCGAACTGTTAAAATCTGCAGCACAAACCTGGCACGGAAGAACGACGAAAAGCGAAAGGTGGGCGTTGCTTTTTGCCCCAACTTCCAAAGAATTTTTTGACGTTTCCAGCCGCATTCGTGAACGTCGGCGAAGTGGTCATCATGTCCAAAGCCGGTTCGCTATTAATGCTTATCGTGTCCCACGATCCGCTATTACTACTGGAAGAACGCGAATTGTTGCTACGAATCACGGCTATATCATCGACGATGAGATCTTTATTTCGAAATATTCTCAACTTTTCTTTAGTTACAAAATCAAAGCCCAACATTTTCATCATTTCGGACGATTGGCAGGCAGTCAGAGTAAAAGAGCTTGCGAGCTGCCCTGGGAAACGAGTTACAATAAAAAAAAACAACGAATGTGCTTTAACCGCAAACGCTAGTTCGAAAGGCAAAAAGCGACGGCGATTAAACGTAGCAAATGCAAAAGTAACCCAACAGAGGTCGATTTTCGCGCAACCTTTTCACTGGCGTTGGAAATCTTTTAAATCCATCCGCACAGCATAAAATAAAGTAATGTAGCCAATTCAAATAAACCGAGCGGACATTTCGCGACAAAGCCAAATGACAAATCAGTTCGCCTTTGCACACACGAGAGACGTACGACGAATAAGAATTTTTCGTTTTAAATAATCGACAAAAATTAATGTAAAAACATTAATAGAAAACGATCAAATCGGGGTCAGTCGGCTGAAGCTTTGACGAATTTAAAAAGTAGCTAGTCTTATTGGAAAATGAGCGGAAAAACGTCGTCGCCTATCGAAGGTTCAGCATCGAGAAACTTTTAACGTCGTCGGCTTTTCGTTTAACCTTCAGAAACTTGCGACAAACGACGGTCGTCGTACTTGTATGACGCATCCAAAAACTTCGGACGAAGAAAAGGAAAAAACGAAATTTTCGTCAGATTGAAGAAGTGTTACATTACGCAAATATTAACGTATTTGCACAACATTTTCAAGCCACGAAAAGGCTTTTAAACGACGATATAACATTTATGATCGACGAATGACAGTGGCGACCGTCGACGAACGGCGAAGCGCGAAAAATCGTTGACAATTCGCCATTGCAAAAATATACGGTTTCCATAAACATTCAATGACATTTCGGAGACAAACGACAACAAAAACGCTTGCCAAGCGACAAGAAACCGCCGTTGTTCTCGCGATAGGTTGTTTGATTATGTTTCTTATTTATTTTTCGAACGATTTAGCATAATTTTAATATGTTCGTCCGAATGATTTTTGGGTTGTCAATCGTAACGAATATAAGAAACAAATAAAACGATATTTGCGGCTCAGCAGGAAGGAAGAAAATTGTACGTGTTTCGGAAAACTTTCCAATAGAATATCGCAAATAATGAACGAATGAATGGATATTATACGAAATAACAACAAAAGAAAACTCCGGATTAAAACCAGACGGCCACGGCTACTATAGTGGCAACGACAATAAGCAAGCTTAGACGTCCATAGCGTGTCGGACGGAGTCGCATTTCGGGCAGATTTTTATCGAATAAAAATATCTCATTATTATTCCAGTTTACCTGGCCGTCGACCGGCTGACGGTCGCCGAAGGCCGAGCGATAATTTAACACGAAACGAAACGAGATAACGAACAACAATAAAGAAACCAAAACGTTGTTCATCACAATACAGATCCATCCGTTAACAATATTCGATCTAATAATTCATAAATCACAAAGTGCAGCTTTCATTTCATATTTTGCTTATAACGACATGATTAATATGAACGACGACGATGCCGAAAAAAACATGTCAAACATGGCGACAAACGTCAAACCAATTTGAAGGACGTGTGCAATCATTCTGATTCGTTGGACTCCAAAAAACTTCTATTCGGTATTTTGTTGCTATTTAACGGGTGAATTTTGTCATCGAACAATAAAACTGACACTCACAAATCAAGAAGATACTGTACCTACAACCAAGTGTTATTAAAGAAGTGTTGACTAGACACAAATTAAATTTCATTACATCCTATTCGACGAGGCTCACCTAACCGACTTAGAAGAGAATTTACGAAGAAATAGTTCGATAAACGAGTCAGAAAACGAAATAATTAATTTCCCAATTTGCCAAACTATTTTCGAAGAAAAAACGTCAACAGCTGATGAGAATTAAACGGCTACCGACAACAAGAAAATATACAGCATTATTCGATGGTATCGAGGACAAAAACACGATAAAATCGAAACAATATTTATTATGTTTTCTACAAAAGAATAACCCAAACGTACCCAGTTGTGAATTTTCTTTTTCTTCCATTTCACATAATAAAAATATTAAAAGTGATAATGAACAAAATCGACAACAATAACGGGTGGAAATGACTAATAATCCAAAATTAAATCAACGGTAGTCAAACGAAATGAAAATCGGGTCGTCCAATTAAAATACGTTTTGCCATTTCGATAATAAACACTCGACATGTCGATATGAAGCCAGCTTTATCTTTTGTCAATAAAACTAACGCTGCGCAACGAAATGGAAAATTTCTTTGAAGTCGCAAGAAAATGTGTGGAAAATAATTATTCCGATTTTGTTACGGGTGTTGAACCTGACTTTCGGTCGGGAGTACATATCAACAAATTAAAATGATGACATTTTCAAAGTTTGCCACGTTTTAAATTTAATGAACAATTTCTAAATAAACAGAAATAAATCAGTCTGGCAAGACCAGCGGTTGAAGTACAGTTTGCTCTAGTTGATCGTCGAAACAGCATAGACAAAAAACCATTGCGCAAACTTTTGAAAGCAGCAATAACCAGAAACGTAAAGAAGTCTTGGAATCGGTAGCTAGTCGAATGACTTTTCAACGTCCAAATAAAAGATATATATCAATCGACGACGGTCAAAGATGACACGCCATTAAGCGCTCGCAAAGCTTTTTTCCTTTTCAATGAACGCACTAGCGAGAGGATAAAATTTGCGCCGCCGTAACGATGATCGGGAGACGGATGAGAATCTCGTCCAACAAAATGAACTCGGCGCCCGACGAGATTGAATTTCAACAATTTCTGTGCAAACTCAAAAACGTGCGCGCTATGACGAGAAAAGTTAACGTTTGAGGTACCAAAACCGAATACCAAAATAAGTCAACAGAGAAAAAGCAGTAAATTTTTGCCAAATCTTGCGAAGAACTAGCGTTTCATGTGATCAAACAAAAGCACGACTTGCAAAATCACTTTTAACGCATAAAAAGCAATAAAAAGTAAGGTATTGCTTCAAATAGCGAGAACAGAACTAAAGAATCAACACACGGAACAAATATTTCCGTGCATCTTAGAACCTAAACCAATGCAATGTACTGAAAAGAAACAACCAACCGAAGACTGTCAGTCAGACCTAAGTCAAGATATCCAATGGAAGCACATTGTACTTCGACGTGCAAACATTAATTGTAAATATTTGTGCAATTTTACCTCACAAACTGGCAAAATGTTATAACAAGTGAAGAGTACTGGTCGTGAGAGAAAGTAAAAGTTTCTATCACAGACGTTCGCTGAAGAACACGAGAAAAATCTAATAGCTAATTAGAACTAAGAAACAAAAATAGTTTCATCCAAGGGCATAGTTAGAATATAACGAAATCGTTTTCTTTGACTTACAAGCGATAGTAACGATAAGTTAAAACGTCGACTAGGTCTGAAGTTTTAAACAGTAAAAGTTAGGAATTAGATCTGAATCAACAAATACTAAGTACATTTTAACTCCGAAATAGTTCTAAAGAAATGTCTTTGCAATAAGTAATCCGCGAGAGGGCGAAACGCCGATCGGATTTTATGTATTTGATTGTAGCCACAATCGTCAATTTATGCTGCCCTCTCGAAACATTCCATCGGAATTAATTTGTTTCCCATAAAACGTTTATTCAAAATCTGAATACACGCGTTTCTGTATAAGAACCCTTTCAGACACCCAATCCGTTGATAAAAATGGAAATTTTAAGTTTTTCGGAAAACAAAATATGTCGTTCTGTTTACAAAAATATGTACTTTGACTGACCTCCTAATTTGATTCCGAACAATCCGGCCAACAATCCGTCAACAATAATCCTTTAATCGCGCGAAATTAAGATCAATTTTGGGTAAGTTCATTAATTCATGGTATATTTTTTGTTTTCAAAAATGAACAAAAATGGTCCAGTAATTTTCGAGCTAAAACGTTCACTTTTTTTGTGCGATTCTGAACCAACTTTAATTGGCGGAATGTTTAACGTAGTTCGATCTTAGCATACGCATCGCGCGGTGGAAAACGCGGTTTTTAAACACGGACCCGCTGTTTACCAATTGAAAATGTTTTTATTTTATAATTGCAGTTTTGTACTGATGAAATGCGAAATAAAGAAACGTAAAAAAGTTGGTCTTTCAGTGCGATCAGAAATATTCCGGGAACAATTTCTCGAAGTATTAGAATAAGAACAAGTCTAATTACTGCGAAAATCGGGTCGATATAAAGCTACAAAACAATTTATTCCTGCAATTTTCATCGCGCCTTCAACAAGTTTGTAGTAACACACATAATGTCAAAATTACTCAAAAACTTTAAAAAATTAATTTCAAAATTGCTCAAAAAATCACAAAAACCTTCAATTTTTCAATTTGTTTCTTTGATTTGTTTAAAAGAAATTACATCATAAGACGTGTATTTCGTGAATATAAGGTTTAATTTCATATATAATTATAGTACAATAGTCTGAAAGTTCTACTTATTCAATATTTTTTGCTGTGTCCTACAACTTACGCTTTCCTTAGTTTGTAATTCTTCTTTCAAGCGAAATTTATTTGTAACTTTTTTTATACACCCGGTGTATCTTTTTTGAAAGACAACAAGGTGGGATTTATATTGGCAACCCCTTGTTTCAAGCTAAGATTTTTTAAATATTTATTTCTCTTCTGTTCGCACTGTTGACGATGGTGTTGTTCTTCTTTTAATACATCAGAACTACCTATTTATTATAACAGACCGCAAAAAATTGTCTTTTGTTAAAATTACACCGTTGTTGCTGATTGTTAATGATATTTGCACTTGTATTGTACCGGCAGTTTACTTGTAAACTTTTACGTTAAAAAACGTTCTGAAATTTGATGATTTGGAAATTTTTTGCATAATCAAACAAAAAACTTGCTCAGATACTTTGTCGAAAACTAAAATCGAACATGGCAATGTGGTCAAATAACAGTTGCGACCTGTTAGATAGGCGTTCTGAATCAATTATAGAAGGGTAAAAAAAATCTTGCGACCCGACTAATCTAGGGTGCTATAGCTAAACAACTTGTTTTTATTATTGTTTAAGTTTATGCTTTCAAACGCGAAATTGGGATGTTTTTTAGGTATGAAATAGAAAGTTTGAAATGTAAATAGCGCTCGAAAGTTCAGAGAGAAAAGGTATTAGGAAAAAGTTACACTAAGTACTATGATTTAGATAAATAGGGAAAAAGTAAAATAAGAAGATAATTTGATGTTATTATTCGAATCAGAAAAAGAATTGCCTCGTTGCAGTATAATTAGTCTCTCAAAAATGCTAATATATTTATCAAAGCGTATCAATTTTTAGCTGATATAGCGATGCTATAGCGACGCAACGGTGGAAGGCGGTGTATTCGAGCGGTCTCTCTACCAAACGAGTTTTTTTGTCATTCGGTTTGTATAATAGTATACCAACGTGGAAAATGAAGGAAAAATTTCGATTTAGACTGTTTTTGCAAAAACAAAGGTTATCAAATCTTATTTTCACATAAATTATTCGACTCAAATTCCAAGCCCTTGCATCGTCATCGATGGGTCTCTTCATAAATGGTTCAAAAACCATCCAAAAAGGTTATCGATCGGGCAATTGTGAATTTAATTGGCGACATGGAGATTCATTTGGAAAATTTATCCGTTTCTTCATACGATCTGGCCAGTCGTATTCGAGTATCGGCTATACGTTGTCACTGCGGGAATTGAACAACGCAATCAAAGCCAGTTGTTAAATTGATATTTTTAATGTTTTCAATTTACTTTTCAACTGTGTCAGTTTTAACTGTCCCATATTACTCTTGCCCCTAAACATCCTCTGTTAAAGTGTGGGCTAAGTGATCAGGTATCCATTTCTGTCGCTAATATGAAACTACCAATTTAACTTCACATTGATAATAGAACGAATACAAAGCGAGATAAATCAAATAATTGAAATTAAACAATAATTGGCGAACATTGAAAATAAAAGTTAGTCCTTATAGGTATGGTAACAAAGTATTATCGTATCCTTCTGTGTCACGTAGGACAGTAACAATACCCGTAATAACATCAAAAAAATTTCTCTTCAGCCAGTCTTGCTCGTTTACCAAATACATCTCAATATGGTGTAATTCGTCTAATGTTAACGGACAAAGGTATATATAAACGTGAGCCGTGTTATCAAAAGGATCCTTGGATACGTACATTATATCCTTTTCAAGCTCCTTATTACACTTGAATTTCCATAAGACTGCGATAATAGCTCTTTTAACTCTTTTTCTGTTGCGTCTAAAATCATTTCGGCCATCCTGATGTACAATGGAACAACGCTATTATGGAGCCCAAAACCTGGCATAACGACACCTTTCCATTCAGATCCCGGTAAGGCCTTCTGAGACTCCCAGTTGTCTTCTGTTGGGCAAATACGTTTCAGGACTGCTGGCTTATGATAAGCTAAATCTCCAAACGCAACATTAAGGAAGTTATAATCATATGGCTCTTGTTAAATTTGGCACCGTTTTGCGAAGCTCTCCAGCTTGCACGTTGGTAATCTGGTAATCGCTTTGTGTAAATTCCTTCTCAATTTATTCTTTTCAAGACTTCCAGTTGTTTCTTGATTTATGACCGAAACTACGTTCGTTCGTAGCGATTTCGATTTCGGTACCTGTCGATTCGTTCTCACCTGCGGCAGTAAACTCGCCATCGCCGTCGCTGTTCGGCGCTCGAACCGGTTTGTTATTGACTTTAATATCAGACGGGGGCAGCGTTAAATAGGCAAATTTATGCGGCTGGGTAGGAGAACTTCCCCAATACGTAGATAACGAGAAACGAGTGGCCCCCCGAAAGTACAGTTGGAACGCTATTGAGCCAATTAATGAGCACAATCGGATGTTCGGATTTAGCTTGAATAGCATACACAAGCACTTACAGTTTCCTTCGCGAAGTATCGGGAAACCCAGATCTTATCTTCATTTTTTCGTAAAGTGGACGGGGCTCGGTCACATATAAAATCCACGAGATCCGAAGATATGAATTCGACCACGACCACTGATTTAAGCTTCCCCGTTCTTCCTTCCATGAGATCCACACGTAGAATATCCGATTCTTGCCATAAACGAGTCGAAAATTTTGCGTTAAGCCAGTAAACGATTTTTCTTTTATTATCCAGTATGCAATTAGACGGATTTTTGCGACTAGCCAGATTAGCAATCGACTTTATCGTGGCGAGATCGCACACTTTTTGACCAGCTTTTACAAGCTTTTCATTCTTTCGTTATTTTCGTCAAATATATCCAACATACAGGGTGTCTCGTAAATACACACCCCCCCTCGGAATGACACTTCCAGACTAGCTACAGCAAAATTACACACACTATCTTGTAGAGAATTCAATTCTGCGTTCAATGGTGTATGTTTCATGAAAATTGCAAAAGTAGAAGTCCTTTTATGGTCAAAAAACGGTCTGGAAATGAGATGAACCTGTTGCAAACCTTGCTTTTTCAAAATCGTTGCACTGCGTCTTTGCTGTGCTCCTTTTCTCTTTTTGAGAAAATTTCACTCGCCACACCTGGCAACTTTTTACTTGGATTACTTTGCCCGAATTTATATTGTTTGATTCTTGAGACAAACTCACTGGGCGACCATGATTTGAAAAATCAGTGAAACATTCTGATGGTTTCTTTCTCCAATGATTTGAACCCAATCCTCGGAACGTTTTAATTCACTGGCTACCCATTTTTTCGTAATAAATGAGGCTCCTGCTTGATTTGCTTTAAAAAATGCAGTCGCCTGAATCCTGTCGATTAATCTTGCTTCTTCAGAATCAAAACTCATTTTTGAAACAGTGAAATTAAACAAAATGAAACATTTTGGAGTTGTTTCCTTTTCCCGAGGGTCATTACCTCCCTGTTGCAGACAATACGACAAGACCTATACCATTGAACGCAGAATTGAATTCTCTACAAGACAGTGTGTGTAATTTTGCTGTAGCTAGTCTGGAAGTACCTTTTCTAGGGGGGGTGTGTATTTACGAGACACCCTGTACATCTCCATTCGGTTGAATTTTCGTTCATATTGCAAAAGAAAAACTATTAAAAAACAGATTATAGACACAGAACACTTCGCCCAATTGCTCTCTACCCCTTACGACGAGGTTTAATGTATTCCTATTGCTTTTTCATAACCGTCGCTATTATGTACATCGTGTTGTTTTCATCGCCTTTCATGCAAGTTCCGGGCGCGTGTAAGTTAGCGTTTTATATCGTTCATCGCGTACCTTTTCTTTAACTACTTTTAAAGAATAAAATTATAAATTTTGGTCCTATGGACTCCCACAGCCTGTATCTAGGTGGCTGATATCTTACACTACTCCTCGGACTCTTACCTAGAGTCAGGAAGGGATAGTACTTCTCTTAGGATTTTTGATGTTCCTAGCAGGGTCAGTTTCTGGAGATCTTCTGTCCTGATGGTATCGTGTATGGATTGTACATACTTACTGTGTTTTTTCGTAACTGCTCCGAGAGCCCCTATTACCACTGGTACAACGTTGCCCTTAAATTTCCAGAGGCGTTGAAGCTC
>JAQGBA010000747.1:0-24975 GCA_034698125.1 Prionchulus punctatus
TGACGGCGCCTTTTTGACATAGGCGCCCTTTTGACGTAGGCGCCCTTTTGACCGGCGCCCTTCTGTCGCCGCGCCCTTTTGTCGATCGCCCTTTTGTCGGTCGCCCTTTTTGGTGCGCCCTTTTGTCGTGATACCCTCTGCGGGATACTTGGACACCTGCTCTGTTCAATGACAACATCTGGTCATTCCAGCAGGACTCTGCACCAGCACACAGCACGAAAAACACTCAGAACTGGTGCAGAGAGAATTTTCCAAATTTCATCCCTGCAACTGAATGGCCTCCAAATTCCCCAGATCTTAATACACTCGACTACTCCGTCTGGGGGATTTTGAAGGCCAAGGCCTGTGCCACTCCACACAGGAGTGTGGAATCGCTGAAGGTCTCCTTGTGCCGGGCATGGGATGAAGTCGATGATGATGTGATCAGGAAAGCTGTAAATTCCTTCCCTAAACGTTTGCAGCCCTGTATCGATGCCGGAGGGGGGGGTATTTTGAAAATGTATGATAACATCTGTAGTTGTTATCTGTATTGATTGTTCTTTCAAATAATGTGAAATTTTCAAAATCGATCAGCTGCAAAAATTTTGGCGAAAATTTAAAAAGTGTTACAATAACTTTTGAGCCACCCTGTAAAAGTGTCAGGTTTTTTGTTTTTCAGTCAACTGCCGAAGAAGTAAAGAAGCCGTAGCTTTGCAAGAAGCGTTAAACTGACAAAGTCAACCGAAGCGAAATGTTCATCGCAACGAAAGAAAGGAAAAAAATCAAAAATCAAACGGCGTCTAAGTATTGTCGTGCAATAAATCGATTCTGGCGAAGAATCGTTTTTTTCGAACTATCGAAAATCGATTTCCGATTTCTTTCACCTGCACTTTCAATTCTTGCATAAAAATGATGTGCTGCCACAGTTGAAACAGCAAGTGAAAAATCTACAGTTGGATTATGTGTGATTGTACTTTGACCCCTACGGAGTGCAGGTAAATCGCTAGGGCTTGCCGTGACATTTTTTGCTTGCTTTGCAACATATTGTGTTGATTTATCAGAAAAAAAACACAAGAGGAAATCCACTTCCGATGGAAAATGGAACTGAAATTTTGACCATAAGGAAACCATATGGTCGACCATGTGGAAACTTAGCTCGAAATGGAAGAGGCTTACAGACTGTGTCTGGCCAGCATATCGGCATACCCAACTATGGCGCTAGCCAGATACAAAAACTGTACGATCATGCGACTGTCAAGCCTCATAATTTGTGGGTCAGCACTTCGAACGAGCTATTTGCCCGATGTTAACCGCGAAAAACAAAATTTCAGTGCTAACTTTAAGCTTACCTGCCCCAGCACGAACTGTACAAATTGTGCAATCGACTGAGCATATCAATGATATCCTACATACTTAATTGACAAAATTGAGGGTGTTCAAGCGAGTTTCGCAGGCTATCAGGTGTCGGTGGTCTGAGCTATGATCAGCGTTTGGTGTACAGTATTTTGGTCTCGAAAGATTCGAGGTGCGTCGCATTCACTTCGATCTTATTTATTGCTACAAATTATTTCATAACTTTCTATTTTATACTATGGATGATTATTTAGTACGTGCTACAACTATGTAGCGTAAATCCAATTGTAATAAGCTTTACCTTGTCAGTTGCAAAAAGGATTGTCTTAAATTCTCCTATTACGACGTATTATTGTTTTTTGGAACGTCTTAGGGGAACAAATTACATCTTTACCAAATGTTTCACGTTTTCAAAATGCTATTCATATGTTTAACTTTTCGCGTTTTATCAAAGGACAACGCTTTTTGTTGTAAGCTCCAGTCGTTCTTGTGTGTGCACTTTAATATTCGCTTATTATTCGTCTTTTATCTATTTGTGCCAGCACGAATAAATTCAAATTACAATTATTCAATTCCAAATTATAACAAAATACAAATGAACCAATTCGAAACTGTTAAATTATAATATTTCGAATTATCCACTTCCAAATTATTAAAAAATACAGTTCCAATTATATCATGACAAATTATTCAATTCCGAAATTTAAACTAGCGCAATTATTACTAGTGCAATAATTATTAATCAATGAATAACTGACTGGGCCATTTTGTAAAAGTGTGAATGGTTCGAAATTGTGATTTATTTCCTCATGCCAATTATTTTTGCGATAATCCATTTGAGTTTCAAGCATTATTGTTTCTTAGCATCAAGCAAATTCTGAATGAATTTACAGTTTTTTTGTTAAAGTTTCAATCCGTGATGTACAGTCTCTTTATCACGATTAGCAAATATTTAATCCTTATTTGCAAAACGTCAAGCTTCGGTCTTTTCTAAATAATAATATGACGAAATGAGGGGGAGGGGCGGGGAATCTAGACAAAAAGCACAAAAAGGTGAATTTTTAACAGTTTTTTATTATTAAATTTTTTTTTACTAAAAAATGTGTACTCAGCGCTACTTTTTTACACAAAATTGTAATTTTGAAAATATTTTTCAGAAAATTTTTGAAAAATGCTGGGTTTGATGAGTTTAGGGTCTAAAAATAGAAAAGTACGTTGTCATTAAAGTACAGACCCTTTACTCCAAAACCATTTTCAAAAGTTAGTTAGTGCTTCAAAAAAATTTCATAGTCAAAATATTATTATATATTATTAAAAATATTATTTTTCCTCTAGTAAATTATTGCTGTATAAGCTTAAACCGATGGACATTGTTCATTCGGCGTACAAGCACTGATAAGAGAATAATGTAATAAAGTTACAAAAGCAAACATTGGGTCGCCGTAAACATTTGATAAAACAAAAGCCTCGCTGCTCGGCAAAAGTGTCTCGTTCTCCGTCCTTGTTGAATATTTGAATAATTTTATCAGTTTTGTTACTTCGCATGTTTCAAGGTCACCGCAGAGAGAATTTTTCTATTTTTAGAATTGTTTAAAAGTTTTATCGCTTCAACATCGACAAATACTCGCTACAAATGCAAAATGACGTTTGCTTTTTTGCACAATTGCAAATGGGCGAGCGGTTTTGTAAGTTTGATAAGACTTCAATCGAAAGTTGTCATAGAGCGTCCTAAATAGTTTTGCCTTGCCGTTTTTGCATCCTCGAGGCTGATCGAAATTCAGGCGAGAAAATCTCATGATGAGGGCGAGCACCTGCTTACATCTCGCGTTGATCTGTTTTTTCACTGTAGAAGTAACCGATAACCACGTAACTCTTTTTTTGGACTAATATTTAATCCCTGTAAACTTTCAGTTGGTTAGCTGTTACGGAGAAAAGTTGGGGTCATGCCCCAGACACGTCAAACGGAACGCGTGTAACTGCGGTCCAACGGGCACCGACTCGTGTCAGGACCAGTGCCAGAATGACGTGGACTGCCCGGGGTTGCGCAAGTGCTGTAACGACGGCTGCCAGCAGAGCTGCAAATTGCCTCAGCTAACGGGTAAGTTCGGTACAACCGAACAACATTGTCACTAGTTCTACTTTGAATATTGTCCCCCTTTAGCCGCATCGGCTATCACCCAGCAGCAATGCCCTCAAGGCGAAGAGTACAACTACTGCGGACCGTGCCGGGCTCCGACCTGCGCGCAACCCATCGCAAACCGTACGGAATGTACGAGCGGTTGTTTTTGCCCCCCGGGCTACGTGAGAAGCGCCGACGGTAGATGTGTCAAACCGAAAGAATGTCCGCGTACGTATTTTAGCGCGAGAGCGTATTAATACATTCAATGTTAACGGCAGCTCTTTAGCACCCCCACCACCGACGCAACCCGTATGCGCCGGCCGTCACGAAGTATATCACGCCTGCTACAGAGGATGTCAAGGCTCGTGCAATAATCCCGGAGCCAAGAACTGTTTCAACAACGCTTGCGTGTCCGGATGCTTCTGCGCTCCGGGCTACGTTCGTAGCGGTACCGGCCGCTGCATAACGCCAGCGTCGTGTCCTGCGCCGTTGAGTAAGTCACCTCTGGATCGCAACATTTTGAAATAGATTATCAGCGAAGTGACTTATTTTCAGCGCTCTTCGCGCCCGCTCCACTACCGCCAACATGTCCCCCCGATCAGGTGTTCACCGCCTGCCGTAGGGAATGCGAACCTTCCTGCTTAAACCCAACACAAAGTGGCTGTGTTCGAGAGTGCCAGACCGGCTGTTTTTGCAAGGCGGGACTGGTCAGAGACCATTGGGGCAAATGCATTGCTCTGTCTGCATGCCCGGTCAAAAGTAAAAGTTCTGCTTGTTAACGTAACATTTTTTTCTCTATACGTATTTGTTACTTTTCAGCAACAGCAGCACCGACCTGCGGCGAACGGGAAAAATTCTTGTTGTGCCACAATAGATGCCAAGGAACTTGCGGCGATCCAAATGCTCAACGTTGCAATAGCCGGTGCCTGACGGGTTGCTTTTGCACCCAGGGTTACGTTCGCCACGAAGGCCAATGCATACCCTTAGACCAGTGCCCGGTCCCTGGTTAGTAAAAACTATTGCCAAATCTAGTTTGCAAACATTTGCAACCACATTTACTGATTTAACAGATCTTTCGGTGCCTACACCTTCGACTCCCATTTGCGAAAACGACTTCCAAGTTTATGAGTCATGTTACCGGGGATGCGAGCGTACCTGTTCGAATCCCACGGGCACTGGATGCTCTACGGCCGAATGCAGGAGCGGATGCTACTGTCAGCCTCATCTAGTCCGAAACCATTTGGGCCAGTGCATTGCACCCAATCAATGTCCTAGTAAGCTAATTAGAAAAAGACGACTTGTTCCAAAAGATTTTAAACTAATTATGCGACGTAATTGTAGCATGCGGTTTCCACGAACATATTGAGGAAAGAGCACCATCGTGCCCGTCGACTTGCCCGCAAACCAATTGCCAGCTGAATTACCAGCAAGAAAACTATCAAAGGGGTACCGATCAAGACCAATCAGGAAGTCAACGGGGCAGCAATCAAGCTCAGTACAGCAGCGGCGAGCAAATCAGAGGCGAGCAAACCAGAGGCGAGCAAACCAGAGAGTACGGACAACAAGGCGGATGTTATTGCGACCCTGGTTACGTGAGAAACTTAGCGGACGGAAATTGCATACCGAATACTCAATGTCAGTCATCGAACGGTAAATGGCTGTTGGAAAAATAATATATAAAAACTAATATTTAATCCCCACTTCCACCAATCCGCTTTCTCATTATTTATACGTCAAAACTGATTTGATCAAGTATTCGCCCCCCTCCTTAGTGGTGGCTGTAATAGCCTTCAAGCAAACCTGATGTCTAAATTTGTGTAACCTTTGCTCAGGCGGTGGATCTCGACAGCGAAGCGGTGGGTGTGGATTCGGCGAGGAGCAGGTCAACTGCGGCGCTTCCTGTCAACAGGGATGCGCGAATGGCTTGTCCTCCGGAAATTGCCCGAGCAATTGTCGCACGAAATGCTGTCGAAGAAAACTCCGACTTTTTTAAATATTTTTTTTGTTTGTCGTTTTTTTATTTTAATTCTAAATTGCACACTGCCCATACAGTTAGCCATCGTCGAATAGTACACCGTCGAAAAACGTGCATTTAAATTTTTTAACCTTTTATTTTTTGTATTGAAACAAATAAACAAAGATAGTTAAGTCAGCGAAATCATTTCACCGATACTGAAAAGGAATAATAGTAGTAATCCTAAGTTTAAAATTGCAGTCAGTATTCAGATATTGATCTTTAAGAAGAAATATGAGGCAGACAGCAGTGCACTGAATCAAACCGCACGCTCGAAAATCAATATCTGAATACGGATAGTAAATCTAAATTTTGAAATTGATGTGCTTTTATTTCTCCCACATTATTGAAAGGACTGTGGTCAAAAAAATGTTATTACACTCGTAAAATACTGCGGCATAATCATAAAATATGTGTTATTAATCCGACAAACAAATCGTTTGCAACTGATAAGAATATGCAATAACGCAAGCTGGGAGGCGCCTTAAACCAATTGATAAAACAAAGAACCTATGACTGCTAGTGTCGGTGTTGAATTTTTGAATTTTTTGATCAGTTGTAACTACACGTGTTTCAAAGTCACCTAAGATAGTAATGCTGTAACAACTGATCAATAACTGATTACAAGTAAACTAACCAGATTGCCTCTATTTAGCAGTTTTGACAGCAGTCACCAATGTCCAGTTATGTCCATTGTTCATACTTTCATTAAACTTTCAGCAAGTGAGCAGCAACGGTGAGAAAGACGTCGGGTCTAGTGGAGGAAATGTGAAATAAGAGCATTGTAATTGATGGCCTCAAGGTAGCGACTCCCACCAGGGTCAGTGCCAGAACGATGTAAACTGACATGGGCTGAGGAAATGATGGAATGATAGTTTTATCAGCAGAGCTGCGAATCGCCCAACTGACACAAAGTCAGTTAACAAAACTAGCCACTGTTAGTAGTTTGAAAATTGCCTCTGTTCAGCCGCTCCTCCAAAAGTCACCTGCAGTGCCTGAATGAGAAGAAAACAGCACAGCGGATCATGTCGGACTCCCATTGTGTAAGAAACATTGACTCGCAACATATATAAATAATTTACAAACAAATCTCGTTGTCCTTCTTGCATCATTGCTAACATGCTGCACCGACCAAGAGTTCACCAGGTGCAACAAGGAGTATGAACCATCTTTATTGTAGACAATCACATGGGCTGCATGCTCTGGTGCCAGACCGTGTTTCTGCAAGGTGGGATTAATGAAGCTCATTAGGACTAGTGCATTGCAGCGACTGCCTTCCAGGCTAAAGTAGTGATCATTGTAGCAGCTGGTGCCGAAGAAGTTGCTTTGCAATCAACGTTACGTTTCTCCATGAAGGCTGCATAATGCTCTACCAGCCACTTCCTTGCGAGTAAAGAACTAATCCCAAATCTTAAATCGACAAACATTTGCAACCATATTTACTGCTAAGCAAATGCAACAAAAGTCTCTTTGATTCAATAGTTTGTGTCTCATCTTTTTATAATTTCTGGGCCCGGTTCCTAGAAGCGACTTATCTTAATGTCAACATTAGGCGATAAGGTCCCCATTAAAATGTTAATGTTGGCATTAGTTGATGGGCCCCTTATTTTAAGTTAAGCCGTGTTCCCGAAAGCGACTTAAGGTTGGCATTAGTTAAGGTGTCCATTAACTGAGGCATAGTAACCTTATCTCTTATTTTCATTCATAAAATCGTTTTCATTTGTTAAATTTTTCTTGGTCAATGGAATTTTCGCAGTAGTTTATTAAAAATCATGCCTAAACAAACAGAGAAAGAGCGTATAATCCTCGAAACATCGTGCATGACTCGACTAACCATCGATTTCGATACGGACATTAATGAATCGCCCACTACTTCTAAGAAACTTCCCATCGCGTAAAATCTTAATGCGATGCAAAGTTGATCCGAAACGAATAAGGCGTGATTTCTTCTAGTCAATCGGCCGATATCGTCTTCAAAATCGAGGCAAATACGCTAGAAGGAATTCTTTATAAATCGATATCTCTTTCTAAGTTCCGAATCCGAATAAAAATCGATTGCATTAATCCTTGTCACGTGAACGCGAGAAGTCGACAGTTGATATCAAAAACGGGAAAATCGCGAAGAATCAGTAAAAAATCCATTTTTGAAAGTGCAAAAATCTAATCAACCTCGACGGGACTTAGAAAATTTTCGCTAATGGACGCAATAAGGTAGGTCGGGACCTACCTTATTTTTGGGCCATTAACTTTTTAAGTTAAGGTTCGAAAGAAAAGATAATTTCTTTCTAGGAACGCGGGTTAAAGATAATGTTGGAAAAAGTTAAGTTAATGTTTGGCATTAAAGATAAGTCGCTTCTAGGAACCAGGCCCTGATCATTGATGCTCATTATTCAAGCAATTTATGTACATTTGTTGCCTAACAAACATGTTTTCCATGCAAATGTTCGACTTTGTCGACTTCACCGACTTGAGTTCGACTGGTTCGACTTGGTTTTTTTGAATTTGTTTCTTAATTTAAATCCTGATAACAAAATAATGCCGCCTGTGGGGTTGAACGGTGTTTTGGCTACGTTATGTGTCAATTGTGATCAACAAAGGTTGTAGCCAAGCACGAGTAGACATTTCCATTTTGGTGCCAGAATTTTTACTGCACTGAATGAATGTAGAATCAATAGTTGAATAAATGCATTAATATAAGCTCGATATGGGGCCGTACATAATGTCTGAGGGGTAGAGGGGGTTTGAGAAAAGTGATGATGACAGTAATCTCAGCAAAGATGACCTCATTTAGTGCACAGTTTATCAAGATGTTAGGTCAAAGAAATGACTGAATCTTCAATAGTGCAGACGCTGTAGCTACCGAAAGGAAAATCACAATGGAATCACCGAAATCATCACAGAGCCGGCTAGAAACTCGAAGCAGCTATGCAACTCTGTTGCTTCAGCAATGCCTCTAACAGTTTGATTGCCTCTACGTAAGAGAATGAAGTGCATAAAACTACAACATAAACGAAGAGATAACACCAGTCTTGCTTTTGGAAGGAAAAAAACAGTTTTATTCAAGAGAGGTAAAATTGCTTGCATGGCCATTGTCATTTTGAAGATCTTGCACAGTTGTTTTCGCCTTACATGCAATTCATTTCTTACTGTAATATTTTTGAGTTTGCAATTGTGAATGGACTATAGTATATATTTGATTGTGCGGTGACCCCTGACCGTGCACTGTAGCATTTTATTTTGAAACATTGTATCGCCATATAAACACAGTCAACAACCAAACAAGATACGCAGCTTCTCCCAAGCTGAACAGTGAAACGCCTGTCCATACGCCGGAACTGTTGGCGATCGCCCAAAACAAATCACCAGCCTAAAAAGTAAGGATTTACAAAACTGTAGCCTAATAAAAAGATAGTGAACAAATACAGTCATCGCCAACGATTGGGAGATATGAATGTATTTTAAAGTTTCATAGAAGATGTTCACTTTGACGTAATTTTTGCTGCATAAAAAACAACAATATTCAACTATAGGTTCGATTTGAATTTTGAATTTTACTTGAAATTAACAAGGCATTCGGTAAAATTCAACGAATTCAAGCAGCGACTTTCCTAAATGTTTTTAAAATACGAAACGAGCAAAATGCGTTAAAACATTTTTACTTTTAAATTTTGTTTTGGTATCCATTTTGTAACAGTTACAGTAGTCTGTATAACGACTTCACTGCAAATAAAAAATTTAACTTTGATAATGCTGCAATACAAAGTTCCGCATTTACTTGCAAGGTGACGGGCATTTGCAATTCATCCACAATGAAAAACTGAATACCTCGTCGATGCACTGTTCTAAAATGTTGATCAACTGCAGATCATTGCTGCAGGTTTTGCTAATTACTTGATACTTAACGTATGATTACAAAAATTGGCCAGTGTCCCTTTCACCCGTGGGGGAGGATATGCTGGATTAGCACAGTTGCATATCTCGAATGCTTTATGTTTTAGGCAGCTAACTAGACAACCTTCTACAGTGTAGGTGCTATTCTCAAAAACGTACTGCTCTTGCAACTCTGATGCATTATTTATGCAAGGTCTTGCTGGCAGAGACTGAGTTGTGACTAGCGTTGGGATAAGTACTTAAGTAGTAAACTACTTAAGTAGTACTACTTAAGTAGTACAGTTTACTACTTAAGTAGTAGTTAAGTAGTACCACTACTACTTAAGTAGTACCACTATTACTTTAGTTTACTACTTAAGTACTTATCCCAACGCTAGTTGTGACAGCTTTCTGCAAAGCAAAGTGTTCTTGCAATTTTAATCAACTGAAGTCTTGTTCAAAAATTGACTTGGTTCAATGCTAACGTCGTTTGATACCCGGCAGGGGCAACAAATTTGCTTCCACTTATAAAATACGGTTGACTTTGTTTGTGAATATAAATCACCATGCCACTGCTGCTTGTAGTGCCCAAGTATTCCATTTGATCCGCATTTAAAACTAATGACAATCCTAAAATAGTTTTTAAATTTTTGTACAGTATTTTTTGTCTCCGTTTGCACCTTATTGCACCTTGTTTGGATCCAGCTTGATTGATATAATGTTTCCCGGAAAGAGAATTAAAAACAAAGCAATTTCCAAGCGATTGGCTTGTAATGTCAAGAAAATCGCTGTTTTAAAGTTAAACATTGTTGCAGTGTCGTGGTAACAATGAAAACGAATGGGAAACCTTACTTGGTGGTGCATTCTTTATGGGAAAATGTGCATTTAGCAAGCACTTCACCGAGCGTTTGGCTTAAATTTTTGATTGCGTTCACGTCATATTGAGCCACAATATACATCATGAAATCAATCGTGAATAAATCCACGCTACTTCTCGATTGGAACATCTAATAAAACAAAGCAATATAAAGTAAAACACTCATCGAGTAGAAATGAAAACCTGGAAAAACTTGACTGTAATTTCAAAATACCTCCAAATTGTCACCTCCAAATTGAATGAAATCAGAATAAAAATCTGTCATACGTTTGCCGCTGTCTTCATCTGCTATGAACTAAAATCAATATGCCGTTGCTGTAAATAATGATTGCTCGCTGTCACAGTTATTGCTTTTGTTATTTTGTTATTTGTTAAGGCAGTGGATTTTCGATTACTTGTTGCTCTGTAGTTGCTGCGAGAATTGCTTCTTGCTTATCTTTTGTTGTCAAATTTGTTATCGTTGGGATAGTAGAATAGGAAATGCTAGGAGACGAAGACTCTTCCAACGAAGTTGTATACTGCATCTGAAAATACATTATTTTCTGTTCATCTGATGAAGTTTAGATCTCTAACGACAGGTTTAATGTAGTCGTGCGTTACTCCACGTACACTACTCAATAATCGCCTAATTTTATCAAATTTTATCATGTATTTAATTTAATTGAAATTGCTGTACATCGATTTACAAGCTCATTATATTTTATCGCAATCTTAGTATAAAGTTACAACTTTTTCGGGAATTTTCCAGTTGGCTAATTTGCATACAATTCTCGCCCGATGTACGTATTTTATATACGATTTTTAGTACTTTTATTCTATTTTACCGAACATTTTCTTGTGTAAAGGGCGCTCATTTACCAGCCCAATCAGTTGCTTATTTTGCATCAAAAATGTTGCACCCAGTTAATGTAATTTTATAATTTTATCGGATTTATTATGATTTGTAAGAGATATAATTGATTTTTATGTTTGTCACTTTTGTTTTATGCCGATGGCAGAACATCGCACAGCACGTACCTGTCCAATTGTGTTGGTTGCTGTTGGAGATGGCGAAGTATCCTGACTTGTTGGTGATTTAGTGCTAGCTATGACGCCAACTGTACTTGCTTGAGAAGAAATTGATGAAGTAGTTGACGACAGCTGAATATAAAAAATGTACCGTGACACACTAGTTTACATACAGATCACCACGAACCTGGTCGTTTTTCATTGTTGCAATCAACGATGATGACGTTTTGTTACCTTCCATTTTTTCAGAAGTGAAACCAAGAGAAGTTATCGACTTTGTTGCATTGTTAAATTGCAGCTAAAATTAATAAACTGACGTGGACCATTGATGTAAACTCCAATCTGAGATAATGTCGGTAAATCGAAATGGTAAATCGAGGTGAGGAGATGTTAGCTATGTTTTCTTTAATATAATTATTACTTTTGATTGCATGCAAATAGGATTGACCGGTTGCTTACAATAAGATTCGCAAAATGGTGAAAAGAGTTTAAAATCTGCTAACATATTAGGGCTATAATGAGCTCTGTGGCCATATAGAAAGCTGAAATTCTTGTATTCAGAGTCTGAAACATTTGCACAAAAACATTCTATTATTTGTTGGAGGATTGTTTGCATAATGAGCGTAGGATTTGAAAATATATAAGTGCAACTATCCATCACATGAAACGTTGCCTTTTTAAATTTACGATAGCTGAGCAGCTTCACTCCAATTTTTCCGCATACGATTATCTTGTTGAAATACACAAGTTGTAAAACGCCATTGACGCCATTGCTTTTTATCAAACTTGTCTTCTTGCAGCCGTTCGCCTCAATCTGCAATGAAATTCCAAAAATAAAGTTCGAAATCTTCAACATTCAAAATCGTAGAGGCCTTTAAATTGTTGATAGAATAAAATTACTGTAATCCTAAACATCTTAATTGAAATCTGAATTCAGTTATTGATTTTTCAGCACGATTGACATGAGATTTACTTATACGGAACTGTATTCCGAAAAGCAGCATTACAGTACTTTTTCCAGTCATAGATATGGGAGGAGTATAGCCACACGCACTTACAGAAACTTCGACAGTAGCGTTTTCTAGCCGGCTTTGCCAGTTCAGTTTCAATTCAACTGATACGTTGACTTGTCTCGATGCAGGCAATACAAAGCAATTATTTAACCATACATTGTCGGCAAGAAAATAATGGGCGAAAAATACATTAACTACAGGCTTTTGACTTTTTTCAGATTTTATCGCGTTGATTGTGAATATCACATTATCACCACTCTGAATCACCAAGACGAACAAACTGAAAAAAATGTTAAATGTCAGTATGGTGACAGTGTGTAGTCCTGTGCGATGCCTGATTTCACTTAGTACATTCACTCACATTCAACTCAATGCCTGATTCAGTAAAAGCTTGTTTGATCGGCGTGGGCCACCTTCGCAACCATTCCATTCAAAACTAGTTGTCCCACCCAGTTTTGAATGGGATGGTTGCGATGAAGGAAATTCACCTCCCCCCCCCCTACGCATCCTGAATTAACTATGGATGATAGTTACGACCTATTATATTAGGTGTATAACTTAATTTTGAGGGATTTTTATCGGAAAAACATATTAATTTTTTACTTTTTTTAACTTATTTTTTTAACTGATTTAGCTGATATGAACTTTGTGTGAAAGTGTTAATGTATGACATAAAATAAATGTTATCAAAAAAATTCACCATTATTTACATTTAATGGTATTTATTGTTAACCCTCAAAATTAAGTTATACACCTAATAGTAGTTATCTAATTTAAATTGGTTTTTCCTTACGGTTCATCACTGATTTCTTCACGATCATCAGTGTATAATTCAACGTTTACTTTATCAAAATGGCGGGCACCACCATAGATAGCGTCAATTTCGCACCCTTTTCTATACATCTGTTACAAACAGCGCCATTTGTTTCGGTCAGGGTTTGTACAAATTTCAAATTGAAATGTTTTACAGTATCATTCATTTTAGCGATGGTTTGCAGTTCAGTCTCTGATTGAAGTTTGCAGTCACCAATTTGCCTTTTCACTCTTTCATTGTCAACTTTACTACTTTTCCGCTTATCAATTCCCATTGTGACGTTCGCGTATTTTTTCATCTATGCATAAAAAATCTGCTCATTACTATGGTAAGATGTTACTGTACCAACGTAGCGTACTAGCAGGCTCATGGCTGGAGCCAATGCATCAACGCGACTTTTCATAAACGGATTTTGATTGCACATGGTAACTGCTGGAAATTCAAGCATTCCATTGTGGATCTATAAATAAAGGAAATGACTTAAAATGGCTCGTCGAGTACAGTCTCAGATTAAATGTAGAACAACTGACTTTCGTTGTTGTTTCGAGTGGGCGGTCAGAATATTGCTCGATCAGGATGACCCTGTTCCCAACAGCTAACGTAATACTACCAACTATGCAAATTATCCAGAATATCTTATGGCACAAGGATTGCGCTTCGACCATGGGCTTAAGGCCGGATAATGTAGATACATCGCAAAACTCTTCAAGCCTGGTCCTAATCGGCACATTATCTTTTACAAGTTTCTTCATGGTTTCAACGCTATTGCAGGTTCCTTCCGCAATCAGCAATACGGAGACAATTTCTTCCAGCACAAAATCCATGAACCGAATTTTATTCTTTTAAACTCTTTTATGGTTTTAACCAGTGGTTGTCATAGAATCATTTTTATTGAGTGTTGAAAAAAACGCCACAGTTAACGACGACTAAGTACAATTTTTATGATTGGCAATGAAGAATTTTTTGCGCCACCGAAATAAATATCTGAAAAATAGTTTTTTTTCAAAGTTACAGTATACAAAATCTTTACTTTGATGTTAAAAGCAAATAAAATTCATATTAAAATTCAGATCATAATATCTCAAATATGAAATAAAATCAAAACCTATTTGTCTGATTATGCGTTCAATTTAGTTTTTTAACGATTGTATGATGCGCAGGTGAAGTGTAAGTTGTTTCACAACCGCAGCTTGAATAAAAGTACAGTAAACCTACAGCTGAAATTTAGAATCCGAATTCAGATATAGATTTTTGAGCATGAAGTATACATCATACTATATTGTCTGCATGCTATAATCAAAATCTGAATACCGTATTTATTCTAATAAGAGACGCGTCTCTTATTTTTTCAATGCGACTGAAGGTGCGTCTCTCATTAGAATAAATATGGTACTGATTGTAAAGTTTTAAATCGAGGATTACGAGTACTTTTATTCAAGCCTTACCGGCCTATATCGTTTTTGAATCGTTTTTGTGTTTGCTACACTTTACCACTAGCATCTAAAATCCACTCATTTTATACAAAAGCTAGAAATCTTTTGCAAAAAATCCATTTCACTGCTGGCTGTTTTCAAATTCAAAGGTGATTAGTCTTTACATTTATGCGAATCCGCTTCATAATCTGAATATGAAATTTCGTCAATTGGCTTTTAGTGGTTTTTGTTTTTTGATCTTCATTTTATTTATGCAGTACTTCATCAAGTACAAGCTAATGATTCAAGGATTGAAGTAAGTAAATGATTGATCTTGAACACTTTTCTTGATTATTATATTGCAATTTGGAACGTTTTTCAGAAAAACTTTCGCTAGACAAGCCTTTTCGGTAATGTTGTGAATGAGTCGGCATTTTTCGAAAAATGGATAGTGATCACGACGTTGTCGAATCCAACGAAAGACATTCGACAAATTGCTATGTTCAAAAATTGGAAAATCATAATTGTAGCCAATAGAAAGACGCCAGCAAATTGGTTGAACGATAATTGCATTTTTCTCAGCATCGAAATGCAGCAAAAATTAAATTACAAAATCGCCTCGCTGATACCCTACGATAGTTACACGAGGAAAATGATCGGCTATTTGTTCATCTACGATATGGACGATGGTAATTTACCGATAAAATCGGGCTTGGATTCATTCGATTATTCAACGTACACTTCCGAATTGGTTCGCTACAATCCACGTTCCAAATCTTATCTGCAGTTTTTCACGTTTATTCGCACTTTGGTCGTCCAGACGTTTGGCCGAAAGGTTATCCTCTGGAATCTATCAACCAGTGGGATTTGACAAATACAAAGTTGTGTCGGCGAACAACCGTTATCAAAAAGCCAGTTATCCAACAAGGTTTGGTGGAGTCGACGCCATTTACAGATTGATTTTCGTTAAAGATAAAGCCGAAGGATTAAACGTACTCTTCGATCCGATGGCCCCGCCGATTGTTTTCGACGAAAATGTCTATTGCCCATTCAACAGCCAGAATACGCTGTTTCATTACGACGCCTTTTGGGCGATGCTGTCCCCGACGACGGTTGCATACGAAATCACCGATATGTGGAAGGGTTACTGGACTCAGCGGCTGCTGCACATGACTGGCAACTACCTGACGTTTTACGGCCCTAACGCGAGACAAACGAGAAGCCCTCGCGATTACTTCAAAGATTACTTGGACGAAGATCAACTGTACGCCGATTCCACGAAGCTCGTTAACCCTCTATTGCATATGTCAACTTTGAGGTAACATACTCAACTTTCAAGTAGATGGTATGGACTATCTACTTGAAAGTTGAGGAATGCAACAGTGGCATAGACTGCATTGAAGCCCATTACCTCTTATTATATGGTATGTTACCTCAAAGTTGACATATGCAATAGAGGGTTAAAACGGTTCAACAGTGGAAATGCCCGTTCGACGATTTCGCACCTTGCGTGATAGACGTTAGCGCGCTATTGGTCAAAAGTAACGTTTGGACGACGACCGAGTACAAATTGACTGAAGCGTGGATCGACGATTTGAAGTCTATCGGATATCAATTCCTGATGGTATCCGAGCGAATGGAATTTGACAAGTGCACAGACGCTCGATTTACGTCGTCAACGAATGATGTAGCCGGTATTATACCGCGAAAGATGAAGAACTTAATGAAACTCGAAGTGCTAGTTATGTTTCCGACCAAGTTCGCAAGGCTTTTAATTACATGATCTCAATGAAGACGTGTTCAATCATACCAAGAATGTAGTTTTAGTCGTCGTGTTCAACTTCCCGCACTTCGCTAACATTCCTCTACTTTAAACTGTCTACTCCAGTTATTTCGCCAACGTTGTGTTTTGCAGCTGGTTTCCGAAAAGTCTCGATAAACTGACGAAATCGTCTGTTTGTTCGCTAGACTATCGCCGAAGTACGCCAATTTTTCCTACATTAACATACCGAAAGATGAAATGAATGCTGGGAATTTCAGCTACGTGTGCTTGAATAAAATCATCGACATGAAAATCACAAACATTAACGGATACATGGTCATAGCCGACGATGTTCTGTTGAATTTTTGGAGCTACTTCGACAATGACAAGCTCTTGCTCGCACCCAACTGCGGCCGGAGTTATAAGGCCTGGAACAGCAAATTCTGCAGTATACAGATGCAACAGGTGGCGAAATTTTTAGCGTATACTCCACCGGTGGCTATCGACCATCGAATTTTGTCGATTCTGAAGAACATTTTGTTTGAACCAGTGGCTTGCCTAATCGATACTACATTCCGCAAGAGTTCGTTACAGATTTTCAAATGCTGTCCCAGTTGTTTTTCGATCAGCAGATGTTATCGGAATTGGCTGTGCCACGAATAATGTATGCGCTTGGTTGGGCGATTACGATACAGTTCGGTCAAATTTCATCCGTCAACGAATCGGATTCGATATTACGTGGAACTTATCTGTCGAATGGTACCGGGTTGGATCGTTTGTCTTACAATGAAAATCATTTATTTGTACATCCTGTGAAATTGTCAAAATTAGATAAGCCTTCGATACTGCACAAATTTGTATCATCTACATGCAATCACTATTGAAAGCTGTTTGACGATTGTAGATGCAAAGTCTGATGATTTTTTTTGCTTCTGTTATTTGCATGGAGTAAACTTGTTAAATACAATACTTGTTGCCAAATATTCAAAATCATTCCAGCTGCGCAATCAACATCATCATCGAAATGCTAACTATGAGAGCCAGCACTTCTTTCATTGTCTGCCACAAACTGTCGCATTCTTCCAACAGTTCGGGTATAACCGATACGGTGGCCACGTAGATATACCCGCCGGCTGTGAACGGTAGAACCCAACTTGCAGCAGCTGTCTGGAAGGAAAAACAAAATCTCAGCCTTGATTTCATGATTGCGTGATGTAAATGCAACCTGAGCGACATCGGCTGCGTTCGCAGCGCACAGCGATATTACGCAACCGACTACAGTTCCTAAGGCTGTCACCAGTTGAAGTTTTATCGCCTGCAAAAGCAAAAGAACAAGCGAAGTAAATGAAAATGTCTGACTTTGTCAGCCGGCATAACTTACAGTTCTCTTCGAACAACCAGATTGTACCAAAATTGCGAAATCGCCAACTTCGTGAGGTATTTCGTGTAAAAGTACGGTAACTGTAGTCACTAGACCGAAACTGTTGCCAGCTAGAAACGATGCCCCTAATGCTAATCCGTCTGTAACATTATGAGCGAAATCGGCGGCCAAATTTAAATATCCTGCCACTTTGATGTCAGCGGCTTGTACTTGATGCTCAGGTTCGACTGAAAATTAAACGTGAAAATCAATAATGTCTCATTAATAAGTTGGCAAAAGAAAATGTAGGCACGCCTTTGTCGCTTTTCTGTCTATTTCTGATTTCATGGCCCTTAGATTTCTCGCCAACAGATGGCTTTTGCTTGGATTTCTTTGTTTCTTCACTAGACATTTTCTCATCTTGATCATCCTCAGGGCCTTTTACAATTCGGATCACCTTTTCAATGATGAAAAAAGTCACAATACCAAGCAAAACATCGCGACCCACCAGCATGTGATGATCATGATTGCCATTGTCGAATCCTTGCCAAGAACCATGAGAATGTCCGTGACTATGAGCTGGTTGACTATTCCCATTGTTTACAGCGCCGAATGCGTGAGGCAGCAAGTGGAGAAAGGAATCTCCAAGCAAACCCCCTGAAGCGAAACTCAGTAAAATTTTCCAAAACGATTGATTCTTCTTCGTTTGGCGACCGCTTTGAACAGGAATTAAAAATAGTACCAGCAAAGGAGCTGTGCTGACCAAAAAAGTGCTGGCTACATAAAGAGAAATTGGAAAAATGTAGAAGACTTAATTTGAGAACAGGGTAGCGTTTAAAATATTTCCAGAAATAATTTCTTTGGAACCGGTTTTATATAGCAGATCTTCCGGAAATAGACATAGAAATAACAAAAGAAATTATTTCTTGCTATATAAAACCGGTTCCAAAGAAATTATTTCTGGAAATATTTTAAACGCTAGAACAGGGTAAGCGCTTCACATACCAATTGAACGAGCCCATAAATAAAATGTTTCACCCATTAAATATGAAAAACAACAATTTTCTTGTTCCAAAACATCCAAGATAAAATTTTCTACTTCAATCTTGGATCACGTCCAAACCAGATTTTTGCCATGAAAAGCAATTTTCACACACCCTTAGAGTAGTTTCATCGAGACAGTTATTGATCGCAATCCCAGTAGTTTGGTTTTGTTTTTTTTGTTCATTCAAATAACTTGCCCACACACATTTCTAGTTTTTTTTAGCAATCAAACTAACTACAATTTTTAATTTGCAATAAAAATCGCCAGTCAACTATAGTTGTTAGTTTATTTCTGTAATTTCTCTGTACAGCGATGTTCATAATATAATTCAAATCTTAGCGCCTTTTCTCGTACTTAATCATCATTTAGACATTCAAATATACTTGAGGTCAGTCAGTAAGTCAAAAAAAAAGTGCACCTTTACTTTAGTTCGCCAAAAAAATTGTTGTGATATGAAAATTTGCTCCATTCGTTGCTTCCACTTGCCAAAAATTGTCATCTTCGAAAAATAGCCCGTTTCTATCTTCCTAACAACCATAATTTAGTTTCTTAAGAAGTTTACGGGGTAAGTTAATTAGGTTATATGGTAAAGATGATAGTGACCCCCTGTATACATATATTTATTTCAAATATTAGTTATTATCAATTAATTCACTTTTGCCGTAAGTGGCAACCACAATTGGTGTAGGTACTAATAGATTTTCCGGCACATTTTCAAAACTACTGCCAAATAATTAGATGACACAGAGTTTATAATAATATAAAGTCCTATCCTACAGTTGTTCTCAATTAGTGCACCTATACACTCTATAGCAAACACAATCTGTGTGGGCACTAACACATTTTCCTGCACATTTTCCAAACAACTGTAATTATTTTATTTATACGTTTTAAAATTAACTATAGTTGACTAGCCATTACTTTTTTAGATGTCCATTTGCACTTGTTTGGTAACTTTATTGGAATTTATTTTGATATCCTGTTTAATACTTGGACCAGTACTGTATTTAACTAACGGGCCATTCAGATATTATATTCGGATTACGTCATTTTATTTACTCCTTCTCTTGAATTCCACATTGGATTTTTTCATGGTATTACCATGGCCGTTCGACGTCCAGAACTACAGGTCAAACACGTTAGCCGGTGAATTATTTTGTTTTTCAAACGACTTATCGAGCAATTTTATAGAACTGTTCGATGGTTGCTGTTGAAGACGACGAAATGTTATAAGATTAAATTCGAATTGAAAGGCGCGGAATATTTGAAAACTGATCATCCCATTGTCGTCGTGTGCAATCACCAAAGCTCCATAGATCTCATTGGTTTGTGGCTCGATTACCTACCCAGTCACGAAGTTTGTATACTAAATCGTTTTTACAGGTATGCTGTGGATGTGGCCGGACAGAGGCGTGGCTTTGATGAAACAAAGTTTAAAATATTTCGGATTGTTCGGCATGGCCGCTTCCCTCAGTGGGTCCATTTTTATCGACCGATTCAACAAGGAGCGAGCCCTTGAGGTCATGGGTGCCGCTCTGGACACGGTTAAAAGGAAAAATGTAATGAAAATGTAATGTGGCTGTAAATTTAGCCAGCAGCCGTATTTGCTTGTTATTGGCATTATATCAATACGTTTCGTACTTGGCACTCAATGAACTTTGTAACTATAGATAAGCCATTTTAGGTTTTAGATAACAAATGACAGCTCTATAGGTCGCTGGCTAATACACTTCATTTGTTTTTCAGATAAAGTTATGGGTATTTCCGGAGGGTACCAGAAATCACGGCCCTGGTATGCTCCCTTTTAAAAAAGGCGCGTTTTATATCGCCGTGCAAGGACAGGTGAGTTTCAAAACTAATTTCGTGTCGTGTCCAGTGATGTTTCTTGACTTGTTTCCGATTTTTCAGATACCGATAGTGCCAGTCGTATTTTCTTCCTACAAATTCTTCTATAGTAAACAAGAGAAAAGGTTCCTGTCTGGTAAAACAAATAAATGGTTCTCACTTGCTACTTATCGGGCGATTTATTGATACGTTTCAGAAGGTTTCGTTCAAATCGAAGTTCTACCGCCGATCAGCACCGACGGATTGACCGTCGAAGATGTCACGCGATTGTCGGTGGAAACTCGAGAAAAAATGCTCAGAGTCTTCGACAGAATTTCGCCCGAGGCGAAAGATAAATTCGAAAAACGGGACGTTTAATGAAAATTCGCGAAAATCGTTGATTTATCGATTATTTTATGTTCAATAATTTACACTTTGTAGCGCTGTTCTGTTTGTATTTTTAAAATAATTTGTTTTAAATTATTTTGTATTAATGTTTATTTTTATGTTTTATGTTTCCAAAATGAATCGATTAAATTGGAAATCTAAATCGGGAAAATCCTTTTTGTTGTTGCATTGCTCCTTTTGCAAATTAATCTTGATTTTTGTCTTGAAAGTGACCGTAGACAGTCGATTTCTTACTTGTAGCTGATGGGTTTGCAGCAAATTGTAGGCTTGATTAGCATCAATTGCAGCTGATTGGTTTTCTACAATTGCAGCGGATTGATTTTCTACAATTGCAGCTGATTGATTTCCAACAATTTCAGCATTTTGATTTTCTGCAATAGCACCCGCTTCATTTGTTACAATTCCGACTGCTTGATTTGCTGCAATAGTACACTTGATTTGCGTGTTGAGCGAAAAACTGGCATAAAATAATAGCCGATTTCAGATTAACTGAATACGAATACAAAATCAAGCGATTAACCTTTGAATCGCAACACAGCATTTTCGATATCAAATCAGTCCAAATTTCTGTTTAATTTTGCAAGTTATGGAGAACGAAATTAGTTTCGAAATGAATTATTTAAAAAGAGCCGACGGCTCGTGTATTTACGCCGATAGAGAAACGGCCGTGATCGCGTCGGTTTTCGGGCCCGGCGATTTAAAAGTAAGACATTTTAAATCGTTTTTTCGCTCGTTTAGATCGATTTCGCCACCAATTTCTTGTTTTTTCCAGGCGAGTAAACAGCTCGCCGACAAGTCTTTGTGCGAAGTAAACTTTAAATCGGCGATTTCCGCTCAAAACGCGCCGCGCGACTTGAATTTCGAGACGCTTTTGACTTCGATTTGCGAATCTGAGATTCAAATAAATTTATTTCCTCGGACTTGTTTGTCGATAACGATTCAGCAGCTGAACGACGACGGCCGTTTGAAGTCGGCGTCGTTGAACGCCACGTGTTTGGCGCTGTTGGACGCCGGACTTCCGATGAAATCGACGTTCGTCGCTGTGTGCGCGATATTGACGCCGGAAAACGAAATAATCGTTCGGCCGACGCTGAAACAAGCAAAAACGGCGCTCGCCAATTTTACTTTCGTTTTCTACAGTACCGAACCGGGCAATATCGCCGGCTGTCTGTCGGAAGGATTGTTCAGCGTTGAAGTTTTTAAAACTGCTGCCAATCTTGCGAAATCGACAGCCAGCGAAATGTTTGCTATGATCAGGAAATCGATTCAGAAGAAATTAACGAGACAGTTCGATCTTTTGCGCGATATGGATGTAAAATAGACGCGGATAAATAAAAATTTTGACCGATATTTTGTTTTTCCATGATGATTTCGCTCATTTTTTAATAATTTATGCTTTGCAATGCGTTGTTCGTTGAAATGCCTCTGCAAGTCGACTTCGACAACATCCGATTTGACTTTCAGTTGATTTAACGAGCAAAAAGGGAAAATGAAATCAACGTTGTTGGATTATCTTGTTTTGCTTGCGTGGATTGTTCATTTGTGGCTTGCACCATTTACGAAAGTCGAAGAGAGTTTCAACACGCAGGCTGTCCACGATATCTTGTTTCATCAGCTGAACACTTCGGAAGTATGCTTATCTTTGTTTTTCTTCACTGGCTGCTTGAACTATAGTTCATTGAAAACGATCGTAGTACGACCATTTGGAATTTCCTGGAGTCGTGCCGAGGACATTTTTCGGGCCCCTGATGGTGTCTACAGTTGCGTATCCGCTAATCAAACTCGTACAAATTGCAAACTTGTCGAAATTTTGGGCTTTGATCGCGGGTAACCGTACTGTACTTTTGATCTGCAAGTTACATTGAATGTAGGCACAGAGAACTACTAGTCGCTGTAAGTCACACAACTACTGTGTCTGGTCAACTGTAGTCGCTGAACAGCTACAGTTACTGGATAACTATAAACACTGGACTGTTATAGTCTATAGACATTGGACAACTATGGTTGCTAGACAACTATAGTCACTGATCAACTACAGTCAATGGATAACTGTAGTCGCTGATCAACTATAGTCAATGATCAACTATAATCACTGGATAAGTGTAGTCGAAATACAACTATAGTTACGGTTTGATTTTTAGCAAGGGCATCTTTGGGACTAATTGTTTTCATGTGCTATCGATTTTTTCTTCGATCGATCAGAAAAGTCTTCGGTCCTTCAGTGGCCAATTGGTCGATCGTAATAACGATCAGCCAATTTCATTTGAATTTCTACGCCACTAGACTTCTACCGAACGTCTTCGCTTTGTGTTTTGGTAAGGTCGAAAGCACTATACTTCACTGGACAGTTTGAAACTTTTGCCCGTTTCAGTACTTTTAGTGTACGGTTTTCTGTTGGCAAGCAAAAATAGCCAGGCGATTTACTGCGCTGTATTTTCGGCTGTGGTGTTCCGATCGGAGCTGGTCCTACTGTACGCGCCTTTATTTTTGTACCAATTATGGAATCGAAATTTGCCCGTTTCAAAAGCAATCGTGCACGGATTGTGCTCTCTAATGATCAGTTTGGGTGAGAATTGAACAACTACAGTCACTGGTCAACTATGGACCCTGAACAACTATAGTGTTTTACAGCGATTACTGTGCCCATCGATACATTCTTTTGGCAAAAAGTTTTATGGCCCGAGGGCCAAGTGTGGTACTACAATGTGATTTTGAATAAAAGTAGCGACTGGGGTGTAAGCAGCGCCTTGAATTTCACTGGCGTCTCTCGAAATTTGTTTCATTTTCATTACTTGCAGACTTCGCCGTTTCTTTGGTATTTTTATTCTGCTTTGCCTCGAGCATTATTATCAACTTTCTTCATAAGTCTTTTGGGTTTCTTCATGGATAAAAGGATCAGATATCTGCTGGGGTCAGCGACTTTTTTTGTTTTTTCCTATTCATTCCTGCCTCATAAAGAATTGCGATTCATCATTTACACGTTCCCATTGTTCAATTTATCTGCTGCCTACGCTTGTCAATCACTGTAAGTATGGATGAATTTTTGTCGCTATAGTCACCGGACAACTATAGTCACTGGATAACTATGGTCCCTGGACAATTATAGTCACTGGACAATTTAGAGTCACTGGACAACTTGGCCCTGGACAACTATGGTCATCACTAGACAACTAGCCCTTAACAACTATGGCTCACTCGATAACTGTAGTAACTAATCAACTATAGTCTCTGTTTCGTTTCCAGTTGGCGACATCGAAGAGCATCGTACTCGAGAAAATTTGTCAATTTGGCATTGGCTGGCCAGTTGATCGTTAACATGCTAGCCACACTGTTTTTCCTGTACGTTTCCATGAACAACTATCCGGGAGGAGTTGCGATGATGGAATTGCACCGAATCAAACATCCCGCGGACTCTATTCGAGTTCACATCGACGTCTACAATGCTCAAACGGGCGTCAGCAGGTTTCTGCACATGAACGACAAATGGGAGTAAGTACAATCAAGAACTAAAAAAATTTACTGGCCAGCGACCATTGAGAACATTTTCAGGTATAACAAATCCGAATCGTTGCTGACTAGCGATAAAGAATTGCTAAATTTCGACTGTCTATTAGTCGGTGGCGAACTCGAAAACGCTTCACAGTTTTACGAGGGCACTCACAAAACTAAGCTTCTAGTGAATTCTTTTCATAGTTTTCGGCCGAGAATAAAACCGTATTCGCCTTTTATCTCATTGAATTTGCACTGGCTAACTAATGTTGCTTTGTTTTGTAAATAAATCATCGTGAATGACACAGTAAGTGAAAGCTGCAGCTATTTTATTTGCTTGAAACAAGAAGAAAGTTGCAAATATCAAGAACATTTTACATTTTTGACCTAAATTTGCCGTTCCAATCGAAAAAGATTATTTTCTTTGCAATTTCTTTTATTTTGATTGAAATTGTGAATTTGGCAACTTCTGCTTCTTAAAAATACAATTATCTTTGCTAGCTTTTGGTGTAAGATCTGATTTTGAAAAATCTATCGACAGTAACCTCAGTTACTAACGAGGGAACGTTTCCAACTGAAACTCGCAAATTCAAACGAGACCAAGTGCATTCGACAGAGAATTTGACGC
>JAQGBA010000748.1:0-24967 GCA_034698125.1 Prionchulus punctatus
TCAGAGTTGAAATGGTTGTTCTTGAAAATCCACTACTTCGGTCGACGAATAAGACAAAAGAGAAAACTACTTGCAGATTTATGTATCAAACAGGTTCCTCCCAGTTAATTGCGATAGATATACTTCGATCATTATTGCAGTAAGCTCGACATGTATTTGATTTTTAAGACAGGCTCGATTGCATTGGTAGGCACTGAAACCCTTCATGCTTTTACACACTGGGGAGTGTGTCACTGCAGGAAACAATTGAATTCAAAAACTGAAGAAGCATAAAACAGTTCGACAAATGTTGTTTTTAACAAATTTTCTTGTGTTCCTAGTGTCAAAAATGCTTAGAAAAGTTTCTTGGTCTAAAACCAGCATTTCATTAATTGCGGTCATGTGGTAGTAATCGACATAAATTTTATATGTCCATATTCAAATTTTTGATAAATTTACAAAATTGCTTTCGCTTTCTGCGCTGGCTCCTTCCTCGGATGTCAACAAGAATCATTGAATTCTTTTTCGAATTGTCACACTAATCACATTTAGGCCGGAGTATACCAGTTTTAAACAATTCCGTTTATTTTACTACATTGACGGATAGCCAGTTTAGGGGTTTTTGTTTTTATATTCACCTGAATGATCCTGCGCTACTGATCTATAAGACGTCGCAGATTTTTAAATTTTGACACCACACTGTTTGTTTAATTTTTGTCTATCCAACAGTCAACGATGAAGTTAATGTAAGAAAGTTTTGTAAATTACACCTTATAATTCGAACTGGATAACAACATTAAAGTTGCTTTTTTTTCAGAAAGAAACTGAGGTTTGGATTTTTGGAAAAACCTTTGAGCGACCTGTGCCATAGACATTCGCATTTCGTTGCTCAGCATCCTTGGCCGTATATTGTTGTACCGTTGCTGATTACTACAGCCTTCGGTGTTGGATATTTTTTCAAACTCGAATCACCGAAGATCTACGAGCTATATACACCAACGGATGGACAGGGATTAGCCGAACGGTCGATTATCCATGACCTATTTCCGTCTATTGATGGTGCATATACACCTTCGCGGACCACGTCCTTCGATGGCGAATGCGACTTAATTGTGACAGCCAGCGACGAGGGCAACATCCTCAGGCTAGACTACACAGATGCGGTGAAACGGTTGAACGAATTCGTAATGAATGATATCGTTGTAAAAGTCGACGGTGTTGATTACGGATATCAAAATATTTGCTTGAAATTCACCCATTTCTGCCATACAAATCCGCAGGTATATGCGGTGGACTACATGCTGAAACATCCTGAGCCGAACGATAATTTCACTTATCCGACAGTTCGTCGAGGCATGAGGCGGTACTATATCGGTAACACGTTGAGCGACGTAAGACTGGATCCGTTGAGCAGGCAAATCCGAGAGGCAAAAGCTTGGCAACTGGTGTACCAGGTTAAATTCGATGGAATAGAGAAAGCCATCGGACTAGTCTGGCAAGATCAATTCGAAAAAGAGATGCTGGCTTATGATGATAAACTGCTGGACATATCGGTTTTTCATTCGCAGTCATTGGATAAGGAATTAAAACGAAATACTGTAGATATCGTTCCGAAGTTCATCATCTGCATCGTTACCCTATTCATATTTTCCATACTTTGTTCAACTTCATTCATATGGGATTACAAGGTTCCGTACGTCGATTGGGTACGAAGCAAATTCACTGTATCGGTAGCTGGTCTATTCGGTGCCCTGATGGGTGTGGTCACTACAGTTGGTTTTCTGCGATATTGCGGTTATCAGTACAGTCCTGTTGTGGATGCCATGCCATTTGTTGTGATAGGTAACGATTACAAGACGAACAATTTTAGAATCTCATACATTCATCAATTGCAACAGAAAAAAGTAAAAGGGGTGTCGAAAGATAGACACCGCTCTGCGAACAAAGACAGGTTTCGCACCCACCCAACTCTTTACAATGTCGATCATGAACGGAATAAACAAACTCGTGCATGTCCTTCAACAAAGGCATTGCAATGACGCTTCCGCTACTCTTCCAAATATAAATGTAGACAAGCCTTAGGCTAGTTCATAAAATAATACAAAAACAATAAATCATGTGATTTCGTTGCACTAGTGACGATAAGACTTATCATCTTATTAAGAAGTGAATTTCGACAATGTCCAAACTCCAAATCATCACTGTAACTCATCTCAGCATCTCAATCATCATCCCTCCTTCGTCCTCAACTCAAATGCGTCGTGTCATCCGATCTGTCATCCTTTATCCAGGATTTGTTGTCTCATACCGTCTTTACTTAACTGTATCCTTCTTTCTTCCGCAGGGCTGATCATTTTTACATTCTTCCTTATTATACATCCTTCTTTATAACACTTTATCCTTTGAGGCTATCATTATCCGCCACGCTGTCCTCATCCGAACATCTTAATCTTTCTTCACTAGTTAATACATGTGATTCACGTTCTTCCCTTACCTCATTCATCATTTGTAATTGTGCTTCATGCTATTATCCATATTTGTTAATTGTTCTCACGCATTCTCTTCTTTGTTCTTATGCTTATTCGCTGTTCTTGTCCTTCATCTATCTTTTTCAACAAAGTCATCATCCAATAAAACTCATTTGATCACTCGTCATGATTAAATATTTCTTCCAGCGATAAACATTTTTCTTAGCTGGTTTCATCATGTTTCATCCGGTATATCAACTAATCTGTCTCATTTTTCTTCATTATCCTTCATTTGTCTTATTCATCACCTACCTCTTTTCCTTACCTTATCCACAAATTGTTTATCATAATCCTAATTCTTTATCCATCTTCATTCGTATTATTTCTTAGTTCAATTTCTGATCTCAGTCCTACTTCATCCCTCGTTTTATCTTATCTTAATTTTATCTGTCTTATCCTTAATCTTCCAACTTGAGTAACATTTTAATTTTTTCTACCATAGGGGTTCGTCTTGACAATACATTTTTAATGATATCTGCTGTGCACCATACAAAAAGAACGCTGAATTCTGTGGAACGAACTGCCGAAGCAATGTCGGAAGCGGCGGTATCCATCACCATCACTGTTTTGACGGACATCTTATCATTTGCAGTTGGTGTATTCACTAATTTCCGAGCTGTGCAAATGTTTTCCATATACATCTCCATCGCCATGACTATTACATATTTGTATCAGTTGACATTCTTGTTGGGTGTTTTGGTGCTCAGCATTCGAGCTGAGGAGCGAAATGCTCATACAGTAATCACCAAGGTCGTGGCAGTGGCGCCGACAACAGACAGTAAAAAAGTAAAGTGTTTCCTAACTTTGTTTGTGCTCATCATTCATAATTATTTTGCAGAGCCTGGGCTGATAACTCGACTTTTTTGTTTGGGTTCCCACGTTGCTGTGTCACATGACAAAAAAGTGTCAGAAACTCCACACAGACCGCAATCAGAAAATAGCTCAGTAATATATGAAGAAGGTACCTGGACCAGCAGAATGATACGAACCCGCTATGCCCCGTTTCTGATGAACAATTGGACTCGCCTTGCTGTCCTGTTCATATTCCTCGGTTATATGGGCATATCAATTTACGGTTGTTGCATTGTACGGCAAGGATTAGAACCATCGCGTTTGTTGGTTGATGATTCGTACGCCAAAAAATACATGGACAACATAGAGAAATTTTTTTGGACTATCGGTAATCAGTAGTTCAGTGTTTAGTCTTTAATGAACCCGACGATGGGTAGGAAAGCTGGAGGCAGGGACAATAAAACCCCCAAGGATGTTCTTGTAAGTGACAGAACAACAAGTTCTCACGATGAGGAGGACGTTAGTAAGAGCATGAGAAGGAGCTAGCGAAGCATGAATACAAGCAAGATGATGCTGGTTTGTGCTTTGTAGGAGAGGAGGAGGAGCTTGAGGAGGAGCTTGAGGAGGAGCATGCGTAATTGGGGGAGAAGGAGGATCTCCAGGTCAAGGAACGCAAGTAACGGAAAAAGTAGGAAGAGGAGGCGCTAAAGTGATGGACAAGTAACAGATAACGGAGGGAGAGAAGGAGCCCTGCCTAAGAGAAGAAGAATGATCAAGCTTTGGTAGAACAAGAGTACGATGGCCTGCTAGAGAAACTAGATTAAGATTAATGGCGAGCAAACTATGAGAGTGGATTTGGAAGATGATTATCAAGAGGAAAAGTGAAACCTAGGTTAAAAGACGAGAATCAGTAAGAGGCGGATGGGGAAGCGAACTTTTATTCCTTTTATCTTATATATTATATTTTATATTTAAGCGAACTTTTATTTAACTATTTATTCCGTTAAAATTTTCCCTTTAACAGTTCATTATATGTTTAGGAGTACAAGCTCAAGTTGTCTTCAGCAACGCGGGCGACTTAACTGATAAGAAAAACCGTGATAAAATCTTCGACATCATTAACGCTTTCGCCAATAGCAAGCATGGCATGGGCAACGAAGGTGTTGTATTCTGGATGAAATCATTACAAAACTATATGACGGAATTTGAAAAACTATCACTTGATTCGCTAACTAATGAAACATTCGATGATAAAGTTAATTACTTCTTATCGATGGACGAAAACGCTGAATTCAGAAATGACATTCATTGGGCTAACGCGAACAACAAGTCGCACAGTCATTCGGGGTCAAAATCGAAAGTCACTGGTTTTCGAGCTTTGATCGGTATGAAAAATTTCTCTACCGCTATTCAGCAAATCGAAACCGTCGATCAGTTTCGAAGTATCGCCAATGAATATCCTGAATATAATATTACCACATTTCAAGTCGTCTGGATATTCGTCGATCAGTACGAACAAGTCTTGCCGAATACATTGATGGAGATCTTCTGCGGTACCGGATTCATGGTGCTCATCGCCGTTTTCCTCATACCTTCCGCTATGTGTAGTCTATGGGTAGTGCTTGCTATCCTGTCTATCGATGTCGGCGTTATTGGCCTAATGACCTTCTGGAATATCAACCTGGACGTGATATCTATGATAACGATTATAATGAGCATAGGATTTTCCGTTGATTTCACAGCGCATATCGCGTACGCGTTCGTCGTACTCGAAGGAAGCAGCGCTGTGGATAAAACCAGCAAAGCGCTGGGTAATCTAGCTTGGCCCATCATACAAGGAGGTATCTCTACTACGATGGGCGTTGTGGTGCTGGCAGGTGGACATTCTTATATGATGGTGGCCTTTTTTAAAACGGTATTTCTCGTAATCGTGTTGGGACTACTGCACGCATTGGTTTTCCTGCCGGTCGTTCTCAGTGTGTTCTCTTGTAAGCTGTCCAGCAGGCGTTTCGTTTGCTACTGTTGTCGAGATGCTGTTGGTGACAGTGAAGCATGTGACATGGAGACACCAAAAAGTCAACAGGTGGTCGCCGGGCACAGCTTCATTCTCGATTCATCAACATCCAACGAGATAATACCAGAAGATCCTGCAACTTCACAATCATGAACTGGGAAAAATATTTTAAACAATCTTATGTAACAATGTAACAACAATGTAACATTTTTGTAACTACTGAATAAATTGTTACCAAAGGGTTGAAGAGATCGTTGCAACACATAATGCAAAGTTACATTTTTAACTGAAAAGTGAGAATGTTATACATTTTCCACGTTGGTATTTTCTCTTCTGTGATACGTGCTGTAAGTTTTGGATGACCAGTGCATATAAGTTTCATTTAAGGAGTTTCATAAAATAAAACAGTTACTTTCACATGAATTCAGAAAAAAATGTCGACTTTTAAATGAAAACCAACTTGTTACAGTTTGCAAAGGATAATTCCGGTTTTCAATCATGACAACCAAGTCCTCACGCAATTAATCAATGGTTATCAACAAATTCTTTCATTACCTGTTGTTTTCAGACTATTTCTTCTTGAATGTCTGTAATGGTGGCGTGATACAGTTTCGCATTTTATTTACTTGCAATAGGCAGTTTAGATTTTCAAACACAGTCGACAGATTCATTCAGTCGCTCGACGTTTTAGAATACTGACTTTTATTTAAAACTATAGACGCATGAAAATTTTACAAAACAAGATGGTTAGACAAATTTTAATCTTTGTTATAAATTTTTGCATATATTGGCTTAACCAACCGCAGGTTGACCGACGTTTCCGAACATATTCGTCAGACCACCCTGGAAATCGCCTAAGATTGTCGCGCTTGGGAAAATCGACGATAAATCTGTTTTGCCTTGAAACAGACTTTGGAAGAACGCCAGCGTTGGATTGCTGCCGATGATGCCCTGAAACACCGGATCTTGCATTAAGGCACTGAATATATCTTGATTTTGAAACGCGGTTGTCGACGACATTTCAGTTGTAGACGTAACCGAGGTAGTTGTTGTCGATTCCATAGTTGTGTCGTATCCCTCTTCAGGCGGCGGTGGTGGCAACAACGTTGGTGGCAGGCCACCATCCTCGGAGTCTGGCGTTACACCACCGTCACTTCCATCTCCACCACTAACATCGGGAGATGGAAATTTCACTGGTTTGGAAGGAAAATTAACTCCCGATTTTGGTGGTGTTTGGGGAGTTGTTGGTTTCTTCAACTGCGTAGTAGGAAGAACAGGAACTTTGGTTGTATGACCTTTGAAACCCTCGCAGGGATTTTTGGCATTGGTAGCAGGGCACCATCCCTTGATGTTACTTTCGACTATTACTGGCGTAGGGTCGGTAGAGAGCACTTTGAATTTTCTGCTCTCGATACATTTCGCGTAATTTTGTTTGTACTTCTGCACCAAATTTAACTTGTTGTCATTTACGCATCTGCACAAGGCGGGTATGGCTTTGTTATTCCATTTCGACGAGCACTCTGGACTAATTTGCTTGTCGCAATTGAAGCGCACCTGACACAGGTCTTCGTTGGTGTTGGCCTTCGTTTCGACGTACGTCGATTTACTTTTTATACAATCCGCCAAATGAGCTTTATTCAGCCACAATGGACAAACTGAGTAAGGGTTTCTTCCCGCCAGAAGAAGTGCGACAGCTGCTTGCCTGAAATGCATTCGGAAGTTACAACTGATAATGAATCGGTCCCATCAGTCGTCCCTATGGTCCGTCGTCGCGTTGGTTCAGTCTTCCGGTTAGTACATTTTTTTGAATTCAAGAAGGCTTAATTCTCACCTCAATTCTAAGCTACCGGATTCATCTTGAGGCAGAACGAAATCAGGAACATCCCGCCTTACGCAACTTTCTAATTCTTTTCGGCTTTCGTTGCGAACAATATAAAAGCACGCTTTCGTGACTGCTTGATAATCACTCGCTAGAAACGGAGTCTTGCATTTATCACTGAAATAATTTGTTTTAAGAAACCAAAAACTATGCAAGTCTGATTGCTATCGGCTTACTTTAGAAAACATTGCTCCACGCCGTTTTGCAGCGCCTGTCGGTCTTCACGCGTCAATTTAGATTTGGAGCCGCGACCCATGTCGAGTCCTTTCTTCAAACATTGACGATAATTTTCCATTTGGCTTCCGCAGTGGTCGATGCTGTCGGGAAGTGGGGTTTGCTGAAATATTGCAACTTAACTTGACTTAATTCAACTATCGCTCACTCAATTATTTCCGTTTCAACTTACCGACAAAGCTATTTCACATTGGACAAGAGTATGGACAATTAAAGCAACAACAAATTTATTCGCCATTTTTAAATATTCAACAACAATATACTTCTACAGACTGCGAATTAAAAAATAAGTTATACTCATGATGTTGTGTCCCCCGATGTTTGTGTTATATATGAAAACTGTATTCTTCGTATGACTACGCCAACGTAATAGCGATTTGCGTCGGATGGTTTTTCCTTTCGATAAACCATCTTACTGAAACTAGTCCATACAGTCAGTGAAGTTTTGTTTTGGAAATTTGTTTCTTTTTACAATTATTGTAGGCAATCACGGTATTGTGAAAAACTTGAAGGCGGTATGTTATCCGTAGGTGTATTGTTACACTAATTTTAGATAATGAAAATTTCCTTGGAACTTCAGACGGTAGTACTGTAATGATCGTCAAGTACATAGTGCTTTACACTTTCATGCATGGATATTATGCATGAGGAAAAATAGGTCGTGGAAATTTTTATTGCTAAATGTATTTATTTACAAACAATTTTTTCACCCTAGTTTATTACTGAAGAGATTCGTCAATCCGATTTGAAAGTCACCTAGCAGATTTGCGCTTGGAAATATAGCGGACAAGTCTGTTTTTCCAATGAACAAATTAGTCAACAGTCGCAAGCCGGGCGAACTGTCGATCAAGTTTTGAAACAACGGATCGGTGGCTAAGGCGTTGAAAAAATTTTGATTAGGCCCAGCCGATACCGTAGTCGACGGCTGAGTGGTAGTAGTCGATGTAGTCTCCGTGGTCGTGGCTGAGGTCGTGGTCTGCTCTTGGACGTCAGTGGAACCCGAGCCGCCGTCCACGAGACTGATTGACTCTTCGCTACCGGACCCTTCCGTAGATGTCTGATTTTTAAGAATTTTTTCTGGTCGTTTCTGCGGTTTCCTCAGTGAACCATTCTCAGTTTTAACGGGTGTTGATGCGGTTGACATCGAAGTAGCGGTATCAGTGCAAGGGTCCTTGGAGCCACTGGGAGGACACCACGCTCTGATACTGCTTTCCATCAAATTCTGAGTTGGGTCATTCGGCAATAGGGTAAACCCTTTGTCTCTGACGCAATTTGCGTATTCCTGTTTGTACCTGCCGGGCATACCGCCACCATTGTTGTTGATGCAACGGCACAAAGACGGGGATGCTTTGTCGTTCCACGATGATTTACATTCTTGGCTCAGCAGGCGACTTTCGCAGTCCTGTTTCGTCTTGCAGACATCAACTTTATCGTTGGAGTTCGCGAAAAGAGTGGCTTTACTTTGAAGGCAGTCGGCCAAGCGGTTTCTGTTGGTCAACAACGGGCAAGTGTTTGGATTTCGAGCCGCTGTCAGCAGAGATACAGCCAATTGCCTGTAACGATGCGTGAAGGGTTAATGTTTAGACAGTCGTAACGACTGACGGTCATCGACGACTGTCAATACCATTCTGCACTATAAATTGTCCAACTAATTACATTTGCTCAATGCCACCAGCTTCATCCTGAGGTAGAACGAACCCCTGCAGATCACGTCTAACGCATGACTCCAATTCTGTACGACTCGTATTTCTAGTTTTGTAATAGCACGATCGAGTAGCACTCAAGTACTCTGACGTAGGAAATGGATTTAGACATTTTTCGCTGAGATAATCAAAAATCATTTTAGACTTACATACACAAAAATGAACCTGTAAAGAAATAGAATACTTCAGAAAACATTGAGCGATACCGTCTTTCAATTGCTGTCGCTCTTCTTTGGTTAACGTCTTCACCGCAACTCCTTGCTTAACGCATTGACGATAAGTCTCCATCTGGCTACCGCACTGACCATTGTCCTATTGTAAAATAGTTCATATTTTAATTGTCTTGTAAAGACAAAAACTATAAAAGTTTACCGATGAGCCGAAATCGAAATAAATCAAAACAAATAAAGTAAAAATACACTTCATTGTAGATTCTCCGATCGACAATCCTTTTTGACGAAAGTGCTACTTAATTCAGTTCAGTGTTACACAAGATGGCCTGACAAATGTAAACCTACGCACGAGAAATGAAATTCGTAAACATTAATCTGTCAAAAATTCTAACAACCAGTTTATTTCGCCAATTCGGGTTATTTTCACGGTAAGATCGCGACGAACGGAGATGCGCTAATTTCACATGGTGAGTTGGAGGCTTGCATGTTCGTGTAAGAAAATCGGCTAGTCCGTAACCTGGTAGGAAAAGTAACCAATGAGAACAAGTATCCAGTGAGCTTCGCAACTTGCAGCTTGCAATTCAGCATCAAGGTTCTGTTGATATCCTGTCAACCAGGATTTCAAGTGGTCACGTGCCCACCATCCAACCAATAGAAATCAGTGGCACAACCAGAAAGGTCGTTGTCTATTGGTTGCTGACTGATGGTTCGCATTACAAAAACCAGACTACAGTTACAAAAAAACAAGCAACTATTAAGTAAGAAAATCTTACTTGATGCAAATATTGGATTTTATTTTATCAATGTCTTTCCGCGACTCCCAACAAAAATTATAAAACATATTCACGACTAAACGCGTGGTTTGATCTTCTTCGACTTGCGGATTGAACACAGTCACGTCCATGAGCTTGACGTACTGTGCCCGCCAGCTTCCCGGCACATATCCAATGCTTCTTCGGCCGTCAGTCCAGCAACCCCGGGGCGGTGATCCGGGGCAATCGGAACATTTTATGGAATCGAGATTGAATGAGATGAACACCGGTTTATCACCGAAACTCGCCAAAACTTCGGCAGACATGGACACCGGGTTGGATGCAGGGCGTCGCATGAACGAGAGCCATATAAGTCGAGCATCCTTGGAAATCGCTTACTGGGTATGCTCATTGCTGCAAGCCATACCCTGACAGGAGAATTCCACGAAAGCCTTCTCGAATTCCAGATCCTCCAGCAATTAATGGAACGAACTACCCGAGTGAGCTTTGCTGTTCTCCCACAATGGACGGACATCCAAATGGGCGTCCACGTTGACCACGGCTGTATTCCCGGATCTGCGATGATCCATGAGAGCGCATTCGGATATCTGGTCGTTACCTCCTCCAGTTACTACACGGATATAACCATTATTCAGCGCCTAAAAATTGGAAAGAGGGTCCAGCAGCCAGTCATAGCATTCAACTGAGTGGACAGCTAGTGAACTATAGTTGACAGGGTAGAGTCGAGAGATAGGCAACATAAATGACAAAACCTGCAAAACTTTGTAAATTGATGTGTGTATCCTCTAAGGTTGGGCCACATGCCACATCGCCCAGATCTTTTACATCCAAAATGTTCAAGTCGATATTGAATTCCGGATTGTGAACGGCTCCAATTTTTGGCAGGTACTTGCGGAAACTCTGCGGTCCAAATTTGGCGCCAACTCGACCCATGTTCCTGGCCACACCATCATCGCATGGATATCCGATGATAGCCACTTTTTTGGAAGCTTTATCAGATTTAGAAGCGGATAGCAGATCGCCCAATTGGGGTTCACCAATCCTGGACATCGTTTGCAAACTAAGCAAAATCAACCAAGTGTAACCTTCGCAAAAGTGCTCGTTGTTGCAACAATAAACAAAGCGGGACGATTTACAGGTTTCAGACGTTTCAGTGGGTAGATTACAAAATGTTTACTGCAAGCGAAAACTGGGAGACACTTTTATTTCTTCAAACTACAAATATTTTGCTTTTCGAACGCTAGCCGGTTTAGTGCGACCACTATTCGAGGTCGGCGCTCAGCTTCTTTCGCTGACGCCCAGCAAAAAATTGTAAAACATATTCACAACCAAACGAGCCGTTCTATCTTCTTCGACCTGTGGGTTGAATTCGGAAATGTCCATCAACTTGACTTTGCTGTTCCTGCCGGCTTCCCGGCACATCTCCAACGCTTCTTCGGCGGTCAGCCCCACGGTGCCCGGGGCGCTGACCCCGGGGCAGTCCGAGCTCTTGATCGAGTCTATGTCGAAGGATACAAATACCGGCTTGTCGCCGAAACTCTGCAAAACTTCGGCGAATTTCGACACCGGGCTCGAGGTCGACTTCCGCAAACCCGACAGCCATTGAATTCGACCCCCTTTGGAAATCACATACTGGGCGTGTTCGTTGCTGCAGACGGCGCCTTGGCAAGCAAATTCGACGAACGCCTTGCCGAATTCTGAATCGTCCAACAGTTGCCGAAACGGGCTACCCGAGTGAGCTTGGCCATTGGCCAACAGTGGACGGACGTCCAGATGGGCATCGACATTGACCACGGCCATGTCGCCGGATCTGAGATGGTCCATGAGGGCTCTGGCGTTCGGATAGCTCTGGTCGTTACCCCCACCGATGACAACCGGTAAGAATCCATCGTTCAACGCCTGAAGCAAGTTGCAACTGTACCCAGTGGATAACTATAATCACTCAACAACTATAGTCACTCAACAACTGTAGTCATTGTACAACTTCAGTGTGCGGCAAACTTTAACTTGATTACTTGCAAAACTTTGGCCCTCAAATTTGCATGAGTTTCTTCTAAGGATTGGCCGCATTCAACATCACCGAGATCAACTACGGCCAAACAGTTGAGATCAATATTAAATTCTGGATTGTGTACGGATCCGATTTTCGGCAGGTACTTCCTGAAGCTCTGAGGACCAAATTTGGAACCCGTTCTGCCTTGATTCCTAGCAACTCCCTCGTCGCACGCAAATCCGATGATGGCAATTTTGGTAGATACATTATCCGTTCTTGAATAAGATACGAGATCGCCCAACCGTGGATCGCCGCTCCTCGACATTTTGCAGTTCTCAGTTCCAGGGATAATAAAGATTTTTGTTCTTAGAACTCCCTATAGTTGATGAGTCAGCAAGATAATTTCAGTAGAACGCAATAATAGTAATAATAATAATAGTACGAAGGGTTAGTCAACCAAATCCTTCGAAAGCGTATGATTTTAAATGCAAACACAAACCACCGAACAAAACCTGGTCAGATAATGTTTCACGTTTTCGAACAACTCGGTGTCGTTTGACGGAACACCCACAGAGAGAAATTTGTTTTGCGGGGTGCGTAAGAGTGCGCGCAAACAAAACTGATTTCAGCTGCGAATGCCGGTACGAAAATAAAATAGCAGCAATCTCAATTTTCATATGCCATCTGCAAGTACAACTACAAACACAACAAATTCAACTGCACTTGCGACTGGCACAAGTACAAGTACAAGAACAACTCCAAGTAACAAATACAAATACTGTTCTCCGTCTGGAGCTTTGCAAGTGTCAATAGAAGTACTAATGCAAGAACAAATACAATACAACTGTAAGTACCAATACAAATATAGTTGCAAATACACAACTGATCATCATGACCCATCATGCCTATGGGATCATGTTGGATCATCATAGATCAGGGATGCGCAATCTGTGGCCCGCAGCTGCATGCGGCTCGTAAAGGTCTGTTTTGCGGCCCGCCAAAAGCCCGCCCAGTACATTCAGCCCCAAACAATGGATTTTTTTCATAACTAACAATAGATAATGAATAGTTGAGTTGCGACGTTAAGATGAGAGAGTGATTTTATGACACTATTTCTTTGTATGTATTGTTGTTCCATTCACACTATAGTTGCTGATTGAACATTTATCTTTGCACTATTTTGATTTTAATTAATCGTCCAATTTTTCCCTGGTAATGCCTCCAAAGACGAAAAAACAGCGAACAATTTCGGACGAAAATCGAACTTTTAATGGTGAATGGAAAATTGATTTCTTCTTTTCACTTCGCGAAACTGACAATTTGCCAATGTGTGTCATTTGTGGAGACACAGTTTCTGTTTTGAAAAAAGCTAATTTGTTGGGCCACTATAGTACTCGCCGTAAGACACAATTCGATGAAAAATTTCCAGATCGTGCTAGTAGGAAACTTGAGTTTTAAAGACGACTGAAGTCTCATACTTCTCAACAGCAGATTCTGTTCACAGCTATTTCCGACATGACCATAATAAAAAAAAATGCAGATCGAATCTTACTGGTGCTCACCTTCATCAACTTTTATGTTTAAGTTGCACATGCCTAGTTCCAAGATTTTTTTATTTGTCAAAGCGCATGCAAAGTCAAATATCTCACTATTATTAACTGGATGAATGTAAATTTGGTGATATAAGAACTGATGTATATAAATATGTAACATAAAAAGTGAAATCCGAAGTAGTTTCAGTACAGTTTTTGTTTTGTTTGCTTGCTATTTTAATTTTTAGAAATGTACCTTTTTATTAGTTTTAAACGCTAAAGAATGTTTTCTTTTTTATTGTTCATTTACTTGTACAGCATTTTTCGTTATTCATTTATCAATAAAACTATAACATTAAAATATGTAGTATGACTTTTTTAATTAATATTTTACTGGTGTGGCCCGCTGCTTATCAACCAACTGCTTCAGAATAAGGTTGCACACCCCTCTCATAGATCAACATGAACATCATATATCAATATGGGCTATCTTTAATAATAATGGACCATAACGAACATCATTCAGCATCATGGTCCAAGATGAGATCAACATATACCACAAATGTCCATGGACCACACATCTTTTTAGCTTAGGCTTAGGTTTAGGTTTATCTTCATAGAACTTACAACTTTTTACTAACTTCGCACATGCAGTACAGTAACTAAATCAAAGTAATGTCATAAATAAAAACAATAATCAGTGAATTAGTGAATGTCGAGTCTCCTTTTAAATTCGTCCATGATTAGTTTTGACATAAGAGTTTCTAAATTATCAAGTTTCCCACGGTTCATAGCCAAATCGAAGATTTGCTGAATCTGCAAATCGGACAATGAAGCCATCTTCAACAAACATTCGGCTTGCCAAAATGCTTTGATTGAATCAAATTCAGTTTCTTTGTCGTACTTCAAAACTATCAATAAAATATTTTGTAAAATATTCATCTGCAGAAAATGGTTATGCTGTGTATTGTTGTCTGCATTGTAATAATTTTCGATATTATGGAAATACAGTTTCCAAAATGACGGATAGTAATCGTCGGCATTTATGTTCCAAACAAGAAACGCGTCTGAAACATGCTTTAAATTCCGCAAATGGAATTTGTATAGCGCTGTCGCAGGTTCATGTTTTAAAATATCTGAGCAGCAATCGACGATAACTTTAAAACGGTCCATGGATGGTTTGCGAATGGAAAAGTTTAGTGCATGAAATAAAATTCTGCCCATTTCTTCGAAGAATCGATGCTTGTACATTCTTCCGTAAAATAAATCTGGTGAAAAAAATTCATCGAATCCACCCGATAGGACATTTAACAAACTGGGCGAGAGTTGGCCAGTGGATTTCCATATGAGCTGATTGACTGCACGTAAGATTCGAAGCATAACTCTATAATATAAATCACATACACATCATACAGGAACAAAATATTCTGAGCGGCTATAGTACAGCATTTACTTAGAAGTAAAATTTTTGTTTGCAATATCTTCAAATACAAGATGGGTAAGCCTTTCGACAGGGTCCGGTTGTAAATGAAATATAATTTTCAATAGTTCCCCATTCAGACGTCCGTTGATCAGCGATAGACAAAACAATGGATGCGACAATTGATAAGGTGGAATGTCGTTCAGTTTCGGTTCAAACGCTAGCCACCATTTAACAGTAACATTATGAGCAAAATTTTTTTCGTCCTTACAGTTCAGTGACGCATCGGGTAGTAGCGTCAACAGTCGAGCCGACATGGAGTCGCCTTGTCCGTCTAGCAACCGCTGACATGCAAACTTGTACTGAATTTCTGAAAGCGCATGACTTCGATACTTTGAAGGGCTCGACGAAGATACTTTTACTAAAATCCCATCTTCGGCAATCGAGTAGTCGTCGGTTAAACTGAGTAGAAGATCAAAGATTTCTTTGGATAGAATATTTTCACTTTGATTAACTCGGCCGTCGAAATGTATCAGGCACAAGTCGAGAATTTCTTCGATTTCCTCTCGTACAAGCAACACTGCTAAAGCGATCATTTCGCGCTTCCAAAATGTATGCATGTTCATAAATTCCTCCGTGCTAAATCTAATACCAATAAATAAACAGTTCTTCAAAACGGTTACACAAAAGCGTTCCTTGTGTCTATAGTTGTCGTATGTTGTTTCGATACATTTGTAAAACAACGACCAGAACGCTCGGCCAGGATTATAATTGAAGTTCAAAAACGCTGCTCCGATTTCATTGGTGAATGCTAGCCATTTGTGTGATTTATACAACAAGTCGTCTCGAAAGAACTTCATGCAAACACGTATAATGTTGTATAGGTCCTCGTCTGGGTCTATAATAAAGTTGAGTTGAGACGCGTAGTAGATGACACGTCCATAGTTGTGGTCGAGCAGACAGTATCTGGATTTCGTGGCGAAGAACAAGCGAAGAGCTTCCAATAAATTCGACTGCAATTCAATCGATAAACATTCATCAGGTTGCGATTTCGAAAAATCGATTAACGACTTTAGAACCGAAGCAAAATGCCTTAAAACATTATATAGTGAGTAAGTAGAGGTGGTCAAAAAGCATCCAGAATGTCTACTAGACAGTGCACATATCTTCTATTTATTGGTCCAAGAAGACGTACCAAACCTTATAATAGTCTATTTGAAATTCACAAAGTTCATGACTGCAACATGTCTAAAACCCTGGACACCCGGGACCACTTTCTGAAGTTGTCAATGGTTTTTATGGTTATCTTTCTGTTTTGCTATAGTGAACGGACTTTAGATAGCCAGTGAGTGTATCGCATAAGATCAATTATTCGACGTTCTTACCCTGCGCTGAACATGTCCACTCGTGTTAACGCGTATTGGGCGATTTTCTCGACTCCTTTCCACTGCAATATTTTGAGCACGTCGCCGCTACAATAGCGATTTATCTCGCATAAGTTCAACAGCGTCCATGTCGTTGTTGTGGCGTGGACGCTGCCCAATTCGCTGTCCATCAGCTTCCACCACGCCGGCAGAACTTCGACGGCGAAATACTTTTCAACGTTATGTTTCACGCTACCCCTCGGAACGAAGGCCAGCTGCAACGGCGTGAGACTGGTTTCGGTCGAATTCACGTTTTTTTCCACGATATTCGAGCAAATTTTCAAATAGACATCTTTATCTTCTAACAAACGCAATTCGACGGGATAACGATGGCTCGAACGTTTCAACGTTAAAAGCAGACGACCAGCCAACGACATACGCATTATTTATTTTTAAACAGAAAAATTGTACGCCCCTCTCGTCAAAATGACAATTTGGCATTTTTTAACAAGAGCTGCCTGAAGATTAATTTCAATTTTAAATATATAGGCAAATTTGATGTAAACCGCATCAGCCTTGCATATCTATAGTATGCTTTCAATTATAGAACCAGCACGAATTTGTACTTGCAGTTGCAGAAGAATTGTGCTTTGTTTCTATTCAGCCGAACAAGGACTGAGATTAATGTCATTATGCAACTTTGATAAAAAAAACATTATCAAACTTGTAAATCAGAATTTAATATTTCAATTTTGCACATTAATGTGTTTTTCCTTGAAGAATTCTATAAATAATTTATTCCACAAAAACAAAATTTACAAAATTACATATTCAATGAAATCCTTTTTACAAAAAACCTATACAATTTATGTTTCACAACAACGTTATAAAAATAAAAGATAAACATCTGCAGTTGGGCGTTTATGGCTTATTTTTATATGTTGCCATTCGCTTGGTTTGATTCAACTTCCGTTCACGTAAATCGGCTCCACCTTGTAAGCGGAAAATAAATTTTTACAAGCACTATAGTTGAATGACGAATTCACAACTATAGACGGAATTTCATTTTGTTGTGAAATATAATAGCATGCATTACATAAAAGCCGGTGAAAAAATATTCGAGATAACGCTGTGGGAACCAAGGTGGGAGGTTCATTCAATGTATTCCCAGCAAATTCCCATCGTCATAGCAAAAATGAGCTAGTGAGAAAATGCTATGCGCTTGTTGAAAAAAAAACAGGAATGTTTTATAAAAACCGCGTTACCGAGCACGATTTCGATAGAAGTCGAGTTTATTTAAGCAAACAAAGACGGAAGCCAATAAAAGCTCGGAAAGTTGTAGACGGTGGCGGAAAAAGTGTTTGCTCGAAAGATTATACAGTCGAAAATCAGAAAATCCGCCAAAAAGCTGCGAAAAGCTAATAAGACTAAAAAAATATCAAATACTTTACCAAGGACCATTCCTAAAACCTACAGTAGGCTACGCATTATGATGATTAGGCCGAAAGTCCATTTTCCCTGGCGCCGACTGTGTGCACCTATCATACACACAGCTCGGTACTACAGGGTAAATGACGAGCATTCGACGTTAGCCAGTAGAATAAGTGGAAATAAATCCGAGATAGCCATTTTTATATCCAGCGCGACAATGTGACTCGAAAACGTGCAACAGACGACGCGAAATTTGTTTTTCGCATAACTATCCTTTCGGAGCTGGTGCCACTCCGCGAATGTATATGAGATTGTAAAAATGTAAAATTCTCAAACGCATGATTCCATGGAAAAAACTGTCCGACAAAAGGGGGAACTATAGTCGAACTATAGTATAACATTATCGGATGGAAAGGAAGCGAAAAATTCAAACTAAACGTAACGTCTTTCTTTCTTTCTTTCTCGCCGCCGAGCAAGTCGAGTCGAGTCGCACACGAACGGGCGGACGGCCTTCAGTCGTCTCGTCGAATCGCCCGTTTTCGTTATAGCTAGCGCAACTATAGCGCGCTAGCGGCGAACTATAGTTCGGCATTCGTCGTCAATACGAACCGGCGCATTAAAACTGCCCGCCTCCGACGAAAATTTATTGGCCGATCAAAGCCGATTTACGAGTCGCCCGAGTCGGCGAGACATCAAAGGCGACGAGCGGCGTCGTTGCCGAGTTGTTACGGTTTTATGGGCGGTCGTTGTCTCGGCCGAGCATGAAATGTGCTTTGAAGCGAGCCGACGCCGCCCGATTTTCGAACTATAGCTCGACTGGCTCGGGCGCTTTCCTTTGTTTTTCCGGGCACGTCTAGGAATATTTAAGGAGCCCTCAGGGGCAACGGCTAGTGGGCGACCTCGCACGGTCTGGTGCCGGAAAAGGCCATTGTGGAGGAACTATAGCCAGCGACTATAGTTGTTGCAGCGACTATGGAGCTATAGTCACTGACGGACTATAGTTACTGATGGACTATAGTCACTGACGGACTATAGTTACTGATGGACTATAGTCAGTGAGGCACTATGGTTCAGTGACCCCTAAACTCTAATGGCTGAGGGAACTATAGTCTCATAGGGACTATAGCGACTGCGGAACTAGTAACTGAAGGACTATAGTAACTGAGAGCTATAGTAACTGAAGGACTATAGTAACTGAGAACTATAGTAACGGAAGGACTATAGTAACGGAAGGACTATAGTAACTGAAGGACTATAGTAACTGAGAATTGTAGTCACTGTCTAACCAACGATCGCAGTCCTTTTTTTGAAAAATCGAATCCCCCAGACTGTTACAAGTTTGCGTATCGTGTCCGTGCCCGTTTCGCAGTTAAACTAGACCCCATAATTCACCGTCTCACGTTGAAAAATAGGTGGGAAATTATTCGGAATCAATGGTCTGAGTCTGTCACGTTTTTGAATGGAGACACCGAATTATATTTAAAATATGAAAAATGACGGGCAAAAATAGTTTTTATATAAAAATTTTCGCCTTGCGAAGGCCGAAAGAAACCCATTATTTTAACGTTTCAGTTCGAAAAATTCTTCCGTAATGAAGTATATTTTTATTGCCTTTCGTAACTTTTTCGAAATTTTCTCAACCGCGAAAGCGTACAATAAAAAAACATTTTCTTTTTCGAATCGGTTCCGTGCATCTTTTCGCGCTAAAACATAAACATCTTCCTATCGTCCGCATGACTTTTTCGCCTATTAGCCATTAATTGCTTTCGGTAGGGTGGGAGAATGTCGAAAGGGATTTTATTTTTATTATCTCCGATTTAAATTAAATTGTCGTCCCAGTCGCCCCAGTAGATCGACCAATAGACGAAGTTGAACGAGAAAAATAACGAAGGGAATAAGAATCTGGATATGAAATCTATTTGATCGGCGCGGCTCCTCATTTGCAAACTTCGACACAGCGACGGCAACATGAACCGGCGGCTTTTCTTCATGCGCATTCGATCGGATATGTCTTCAAAGTGAACGGCCAAGTCGGTGCGAAAGCCGTTCAACGGAATGCTTTCGACGCCTTGCTGCGTCACTGGTGTAGTTGATGAAGATGAAGATTGACCAAAGTTGAAATACGGATTAGGTCGGCGACGTCGAGTGGGGCTGCCCTTTCTTCTAACCAGCGTCTAAAGTACAGATATCGAGAGTTTTTATTCGTTCATTCGATTATTTGTTCTTTCTAGCGAGCGGTTGGTTGGTCAATCAATCAGTCGGTCGGTCATTCAATGGATCATGTTCACTCATTCGTTCATTTCATTCGAGTCTATGTACAGTCGTTCATCGATTTGAGTCTACATTCAGTTGTTCCTTGAGTTGAGTCTTTGCTCAGTTGATCATTCATTCGAGTCCTCGTTCAGTCGTTCCTTCATTCGAGTTTTCGTTCAATCATTCTTCACTCAAGTCTTCGTTCAGTCATTCCTTCATTGACGTCTTCGTTCAGTTGTTCCTTCATTCAAGTCTTTCAGTTATTCCTTCATTTGGGTCTTCATAAAGTTCGTTCCATCATTCGAGTGTTCGTTCATTCGTTCTTGCGCTGCCCCTCATCAGTCCATCATTTATTCCCTCTAAAAAATCATTGACAGTAGCATTCTTACAGAAGTATCCCCTGGAGACATTGGACTGGTGATAATTTCCGGCGGATTTTCTATTTGCGGTTGCGGTTGCCATAATGCCGTTTGAGCTTCCATTTTCTTCTCTTCGATTTCGGCTTTCTTTTTCTGATCGCTAATACCTGTGAAGTTCACGAATGCGTATTCGATTAACGACCCGAATATGAACACAACGCAAGCACCGACCCATACGTCCACCGCTTTCGCGTAAGAGACCGGCGGTAAATTTGCATTAATGGCTAAATGTTAATGGCTCAATGAGATCCTGTTTGTTTGTTAGTCATATGATAAATGATTACCGTGACTCTGCGTTATCATAGCCAATAATGTGATAATAGCTAATGGCACGCGGCCTGCCGCAGCACGCCAGTCTATCCAATAAGATACCCAAGACACAGCGACCAAAAGCGTGGAAGGAATGTACAGTTGCAGAAGGAAAAACGAGAAAACCCTGCGCAAATGAAGCACAACCCTCAGGCAACTGTATGTTCCTGAAATATTGTAACAATCAGCGAACGAACGAAACAAAAAAGAACAAAACTAAAGAAAAAAATTAAGGTAAAAACAAAATAAACAAAAGTATAAAACAAACGAAACGAAAAAAGAAACGATATGAAAAATTGAACAATGTGAACAAAACGAACTAAACAAAAACAGAACACGAACAAAATGAACAAATGAAATTATTGAACAATCTATGTAAATCATGAGCAATAATCAGTGATTTTTCTTACCAGTTGCTGTAGTCTGCGTGCACGATTCATTGTAGTATGATTCCACGCGAAAATTCGATAAAGCCCGCATGCTTTGTTCGCCGATATCCAACGGAAGCTCGTGCCATACGTATTCGATATCGTTAGTCGTATATGCATCTGAAACACCAAAAATTAGTAAAAATATTAGCTAAACTTTAATCTAGCTAGCTGATTAAAGAAAATAATGGTCTGTGGACTCGTCCGGAATTTTTTTTTACTTACAACTAGCAAAATCGATATAGCAAATTTGTGAATCCAACGGATATTTTTTCAGTCTCATCGTGCACGCGAAAGTCATCGTTAATCTGAAACGGATAAAAAGCAAAATAATAATAAAAAAACGACCGGTTCGGTAGTTTCCAAGGATTATAAAATTTACGATCGAGACCGAAATGAAAAGCCACAAAAAAAAATAATACGCTTTAATCTAAACGTCGTCTTATACCTTCGATTGTAAATCACACGTCCGTCGGGGCGTATCATGAAAAACACATTCTCCTGATCGAAGTGGTGATAGCGAGCTGTTTTTTCGTTTTGAAAAAACGTATCCGGATACCAGATGTTTTGATTTAGCGACAAATGAATAAAGTCCGACGGACCGAAGTCGGTGTGATTGTATCGAAGTCGAGGGTCGTACCATTCTTGTTGAAAGCGAAATTGCGCTTTGAATTCCTGTCGAACGAGGTCGAAATCAAAATCATGGATTTTCTAGAAATCTATACAACAAATCCTGCCGCGAAAATACAGCAAATATTGCATGGAAATCGAACAGACATAAAGCCGCTAAATCTTACAGCCACTAAGCAATTAAATCTTGCAGTAATGTTGCAGCTTAATCTAGCAGCCGAATTGCAGTAAAAGCAATCAGCTGAATTGCAGCAAAATTTAACAAGCCAAATTGGAGCTAAATCAAGTTGCATTGAAATCGCACAGCCAAATATCAGCCAAATAGTAAAATATTATTTTGCAAATCGCGTTGCAAATGTGCAGGAAAACCTTGCAGCCAGTGAACAAATCATACCATTGTCACTTCTTTAACGGCGCTAAGCGAACTCATGATTATGCTCGTCGTAACATAAACCGGAATATTCGCCGAACCGTTTCTCGATTGTGGTCGAATATTTTTATTGTAGACTGTCGAATTTAGTAAATCGTTTATGATCGCTTGCTCGATGAACGAGCGTCGATTAATCGTTTCATCGATTTGATGATCGCTGAAAAAAAACACATTTCCAAGAAATACAAGCAAAAAAAAGTCTCGTAGGCAAGCGATTTCCCGTTCAATTTCGAAAACTATGACATCATTAACGCCCTCAGGGCCAATTAAAGAAAAGCTCAATTTTTTATTGATAAATCCGTTTTTCTTACTTGTTGTAGGGTTTCAGTTTCGATTTTTCACTCTTATAAGAAGCGGCGCAAACAAAAATCGTGTACAGTTCAACAACAATTAATGCTCGTAATGAGAACATCTTCGAAAAACGATAAAGATCTACTAAATACAAATATACGTGCAAAAATCAGTTCATTCGGGAAGTTTGGAGTCGACTATAGTTGGTGAGGAAGGCTTCAACTATCGATGGCTAGAGGAGTGGAGGGGGAACCCAACTATAGTTGGTAGCTAGTCGTGAGGAAGGGTCGTGATTGACGCTGTTTGATTAGATTTCCAAGCCAACTATAGACGAAAGCTAACGATTATGTAGAACCCGAGGATATGGCATCCGAGCAGCTAACGAGCTCTCCTGGATAGCGAGTGGAGGGGTGGGGGGGGGGGCAACTATAGACCGCGTCTAGGGTTAATGGGAAAAGAGATTCTGTGAAGTTTTCTCCATAATCTTCTTTAGGAAGATGGGGCCCCAAGAAGAAACGAAGCGAGTCGGATAAAACGAACTACCGAGCAAAACACGAAACTATAGCGAGTGGAGAGGGGGAGGGGGTTGAAAACGGACGGAGGCTTAATGTATCGACTGCGGTTGGTGGCCGATTAGAAAGCGAATCCGGATCCGTTGAACAAACGAAAAAATATTGTTGACAGAATGCGAATTTCACTCTCCCATACCCCCCTCTCCAACTGAAACTCCACTCTTTGCACTTAGCTAGCTCGCTAGCCAGTCGCTTTTTCTTCGCTTGCTTTCGACGAATTCAACTAAAGTCTCTCCTCTTAGTCGCTATTGGCGATGTTGTCTCTCGAGCCGAAAGTACGAAACCGAAAACCGTTACGAATCTTGTTACTCGACACACCTTAGCGAATCGAAACAAAGCTCAAATGAGTCAAAAGCGGAGCGAGGTTATTGTTTTAGAAAACACGTTGAAGGCAAAAAACTATAGCCAAGCATGTAACTATAGTTCGATAGGATCTATTCGCTAGTAAGATGATACGCATGACAAATTGATATAAACACGCAAGTCTTGCCACGAATGTAATTTGATATGAGAATCAATAAAACATGCGCATCACATTATTTACATAATTAATGTATTCATATTGCATTTCGGTTCCAACTATTGATGGACTACGCATGCAACTATAGTTGAATGAAATACCAACTGCAGCTGAAAATGAAGTCAACTATAGTTGAATATGTTGTCAAGTATAGTTGCAATGATGCCTAATTGATTGGGATGCCAGCTATAGTTGAATGCGATGTCTACTATTGTTGAATGATACTTAAATAAGATGCCGACTATAGTTGCATCTGATCTAACTATAGTTGATGGTGATACGATCTATAATTGAATACCATTCCAACTGTAGTTGAATGTGTTGCCAACTATAGTGAATGTACTGGCAACTATAGTTGAATGCGATGCAAACTACTACGGTTGAATGTTATGCCAACTATAGTTGCAAGAGAAGCCGACTATAGTTTAATGTGATTTTACCTATGGCTGAATATGGTGCCAACTATAGTAGGAAATGAAGCCGACTATAGTTGAATGTGAAGCCATACTCGATCCACCTATAGATGAACATGATGCCAACTGTAGTTGCAAGTGTTGCCGATTATACATGCGACGCCACTATAGTTGGTGATGCCAACTATTGTTGAATTTCCATTTATTACCACTTTCCCGCTTCATTAAACAAATTATTCAACTGGATCTACCAAAGATTGAGCATTTATTTTAAAAATTAAAATTTCCAACCTACAATCTGTGTACATACTTACATTGTACAAAAAACGAAACCGTATTCAAATTCAAATTCAACATTGTTTAAGTCTATACAACAAAAAAATTGTAACCATGATTCGAGAATTATTAACAAAAATTAAATTTTGACTCGATAATCGCTTTTACACAGCAAATATTTTGTTTGCTTTTAACTAAGACGCTGGTGATAGTCCTTCTTTCAACAAGTGCACGACTAATTCGTACGTGCCCATGGTTATAGCCGTGTTTGGAATGGTCCTGATTAAATTGGCGCCAATGCCGCGGTATAGTCCTCGCCAAGATTCTTCTCGAACAACAAGAAATAGAGTCTGCCAAAATCGTCTATATTTGTCGCCCTCTTCTCGAAGCCTGGTTCTAGCAACTTCTAAAACAAGCTGAAATATAGAACTATAGTTCCTACAACTATAGTTCTTGCAAAACTGCAGTTCTTACAAAACTATAGTTCTTACTTAATTGTAGAACTATGTTCTTGAAATGTGTAGAACTACAGTTCTTAACCCTCTATTGCATATGTCAACTTTGAGGTAACATACCATATAATAAGAGTTAATGGGCTTCAATGCAGTCTA
>JAQGBA010000749.1:0-24941 GCA_034698125.1 Prionchulus punctatus
GCGCACAATTTTGAAAACGAGGCAATATGAAAAACGCACTCTCGATCAGAAAACGCATCTTGAAAAAAGAATCTGTTGCAGCACAAGGAGGAGTATAAACTATATCTTGATGGTTGTGAAGAAAAAAAGTGAAAAGCTCGTCGTCATCGTCGTCTATGAAGCGAAAGTCTCCCACGGCCAGAAGTTTAAATTTGGATACTGAAACTATTACATCTACATTTCGATGCTTTCGATGCACTGATAGCTACAATACAGCTGTTTGATCGATCGCAGTGGCGTTTGTTAGTAATAGTTTATCATATCGTTTTATCAATGATAATCCGATTCATTGAATGTTTGAAGTAGTGTCAAATAGCCGATTGTTAAACCTGCTGCATAGACAGGAGTTTTCCAAAATTGTTGAAAATTTAAGTGACAACCTGAAATCAAAAGTTTGTGATGCCGTCAACTCTGCCTACTACATGACATTCATGGTCGATTTGTGGTCGAGGCCCGGATACTCATCGTCGATGATCGGAATAACTGCTCATTATTTCGATCGGAAAATCAGCAAGCTTTGTTCTGTATTGATCGCCTGCCGAACAATGGAGAACTCGCGCATGGGAGAGAAAATTTATTTCCTCTACAATACGAATGTCATAAAGATCTCGAGAAGTTTCTCAGCAACCTTTTTCGCTGATTTTGTTTTTAATGGGCGCAATTGAACAAACTTCGTCAAATGGTCTTGATAAACGAAAATAAACTTGAACTCGCCATCGGCTTGAGTTTGCATATTGATAAGGTCGACTTGACATCTTGAATTCATGAAATTCGATAAAATCGGTTTGACCACAAGGCCTTTTTTGGGCTGCTTTCGTTTTAATTGACACGGCTCGCATAAATTGAGAAAGATCGATATTGCTTCTTTGGTAACACCACTGAATTTCGTCTCCAGCTCTTTAATAAGCCGAGTACATTCACTGTGACCAGTACCAATGTGGCTGGTAAGCAGCTTATCATACATCTGAAAAGGAGTGTATGTTTCTCAATAAAGCATGATTAGAAATCAATTTATGTTTAAAACCGCTATCACATGATTATTGGTAGATTCAAACTGCAAACTTTACTTTTTCAAAACTTTGCTTACCTGTTCAATTGGAACCACAAATTGAATGGGATCAGTCGGCTCCTTCTGTTTCTCAATTAATTTTTCAATGCTGTCGACTTTTAAAATTGCAATTGTTTTAAAAATAATGTTAGGTACAAAGTAGATTTTGCCAACCTTTTTAACAGTTCAGCCGCTTAATGCAGAACTGATCTCTTTTATTGCACGACATTGCAAAAAAATTGTAACATCAAAAAGATGCAAGACATTGTGATCAGTATAAGCAAACATTAGTAAAAATATTCAAAGAGACTGTGGAAGCTCAAGCCAAAGGGGAAAAGGTTTCCAACAGCAGTTTCAATGGCATAATTCAAAGGACAATGCAAGCTAGCCACCTGCTTCATTGTCTCCCTCTTTCGTGAACCCTAATGTGGCTACATTGCCCAAGGAACCTTTAAGTCGTTATGCATGCCCAGTGATCAAAGCATTGGTTAATAAAAAATACAAAGTTGACGACCTGGCCAAATCTGGTGCAACAACGTCTCTGGTTATGAGGGATTTCATTCAGCAAAAACTTCGTGTTTCAATTCTGACAAGATCATTGGTCATTCGGAATGTGCCCATGGAACAAATCTCCAAGTCTATGGTCAAATATGTTTGCAAATCCATCTCGGCCAGAAAGAGTTCCTTTCCAGCTTTACAATCGCTGACGAATTGTCATCTGAGTTGGTTTTTGGTATCAACTGGATCAATCGAAATTGTGTTTATGTCAAAGGTTGGAACAACGGATTGGTTATTGACAATGAATTCATACCATTGGTTAAGCTGCCAGAGCAATCAATGGTCAGCATCGCGTCCAATAATTCTGTTTGTTTCTCGCAATCTATGTCTACGTGGCCTGATCACATCAGCATAGTCGCAGATATCATTGACAAATGCAATGACAATTCATCTAGCCAATCATTGTCCAACTTAACTAATGAAGGGAATAATCCATGTGTCCTCTTGGTCATGCATCCTTCATCTCTATTCAATAAAATCAATCAAAATTGCAGTTTGGTTGTCAAAAATCACAAATCTCGAAATTCAGTTGGCAAAAAATGCAGATTTCGGAAATCTGCTCGCCACATTCATTTGGTTCATTTCAAATCAGGATAAATTAAATTAAATTAAATTAGATAACTACTGCAAGTTCATTTATGCAATCGACGTCATATATTCGGAATTGTCACATTTTTTCTATAAGCATTCATGTTTCAAACAACTCCACAATTCTTCAGCAGCACATATTCTTGCCTGCCGTACATGTTGTCCGAAAATTAATTCATCGTTTTGATGCGTTGTACAGAAACAGCGTCAGAACTGCTGTACAGTTATTGACTTTTCGTATGTTACTCGTTTCATTCATTGCAGTGCACATTTTTCGTATGTAATTCATGGTCACTTTCATCATCTCTGATTATAATCAAATTTAAACATTATTAGAGTCTACCAAGCAACAGCAATTCTTTATTAATGTATGGATCCATTAAAGATCCAGCGAAACTTTCAGCCATTGGCTGGAACTGAACAGCAAATATGAAATCTCAGAAACGGCGTGTAATTAACTTCATACCAGCGCGAGAACAATATGGCCTCATATATGCAAAACGTAACCACGTCTTGGAAGTCCTCTGTTCATCCAAATACGACTGGTATTGTAACTCTCTATGAATAAATGTTGACAATGGATCCGTGATGTTGCAACAATGTCCCAGTGCTTTATTGCATGCCTCAATGGCTTTTAAGATATAACAAGTTGTTCAGCAGCTCATTTGTCATCTGCAAACTTCATGGTGCGCAATGTGACATTAGCTGAAATACAGGCTGTTTTTTATATAAGGGCACTATTTTGTTTTGTCGCCATTTTTCTCTATAATGTTTTCTGATAATTACGATTTAACTGTCGTGTAATTCAGACTCTGACAATTCATTATGACACTTCAACAACGTGTTTTAGTGATTAAAAACATTATGAAAATAGATCATCAGTGGTGAATACTCAAAGAAAATTATGTAATCTTTTTGATTTGCATCATGCGCCTTCAGCAAAGCAAATACAGCGTTTAATCAAAAATTTCAAAACGCTATATACCTTGCAAGATGTCCCGAAGCCTGATAGAGCTCGTACAGTACAAAAAACATTGATGCTATAAAAGAAAGTGTTGGTGAAAATCCAGGACCCTCTGTTAGACGCCGTGCACAAGAAGTAGGCGCTTCTCCAACCACTGTATGGAAAATTTTAAGGAAGATTTGCATTTTCATCCTTATGAAATTCAACTAACACAACAACTGCAGGGAAATGCCCATAAACGTCGTCATGAATGGAGTACAAAGATGCTACAGTTCAATAATGATAATCCCGAACTTTTTGAAAATTTATTCATTAGCGATGAAGCTCATTTCGAAATGAGTGGATATGTTAACAAACACAACAGCCGTTATTGGGGATCAGAAAATCCAAGGTTGATTCATGAACGGCCTCTTTACTCCCCTAGAGTGACTGTTTGGTGTGCAATTTGGGCTGGAGGAGTTATTGGGCCATTTTTTTTCGAAGATGCTAATAACAATGTGGTTACTGTCAACAGTGAACAACACTATGTGAACCATTTCTGGACTTTCACAGCGAGATCTGGACTTTTTGCTAATCTACATTTTGATCAAGTATCTTTTACCAACTTGTGTTCGTATTGAACACGTTATAAGAGGCCGGTCAGAATTCATAAAATTTGAAATTCCCGCGCGTCGACCCCCTACCTGCGCATCACCGTCGCCGCGCCCCCCTCAGAAAAAAGTCCAGATCTCGCTGTGAAAGTCCAGAAATGGCTCACATAGTGTTGAACAATATTGTGCGATGCTTGAAAATTTCTTTCTGTCTGAAATTCATTGACAAGGTCTACAGCATAAGTGGTTTCAACAGGACGGTGCAATATGGCTCATGCAACCATTCTAATTCTAAAGGATGCATTTCCAGGCCGAATAATGTCAAAATCTGGCGATGTCGATTGGCCACCACGTTCGCCAGACTTGACCACGCCCGATTATTTTCTTTGGGACTACTTAAAGGAAAGAGTCTATGCTAACAAGCCGACAACAATTCAATAGCTTAAGCCAAATTCTCACGAAATTGAACAAATCACCCCAGAAATGTATTCAAATGTAATGAAAAATATGATTGAAAGAACGCATATTTGCAGCATAACCAGAGGCAGTCATTTGACTGATATCATGTTCCATTCATAATGTCATTAACCCTTAATTGGTGACACTTGTTTTTGTAACTTAACTGGTGACGTGGGGTATTTTTGTACCCCATGTTCTGCGCATGCTTATGGGAATGATGCACAGACGCAAAAAAGAGAATTTTTTGAATTTTTTAAAGAATTTTAAAATTGAATTGTTTTGAAAGGGGGAAATTGTTTAATTTGATAGATTTCCTTGCAAAGATGTTTAGAAATTCTTTAAATCAAAGAATATTCATTTTTGAAAATATTTTAAACCATCCTCTATCAGTCATTCTAATTTAGGATGTTCGAAATATTTTTGGAAAAAATATATATGTTCACTGCATTTAGAACCATCTTTTATGAGGATAGAAAAAAAATTATATGCTTACAATATCGGAAGCAACCAATAAGCATGAAAAACAACGACTGGGGGTACTTTTGGACCCCAACGTCACCAATTAAGGGTTAATTGAATAAATGTTGCGTAAAAAAAGATTAAATTAAAAATGTTTTGTTTTAAAGTTATTCCAAACAAAATTGTGCCTTACATAAAAAACACCCTGTATATCTCCATTACTTGCATGCAAGCCGCCACAAGTGCATAAATTTCTGAGTTATTGGCTCAGTTCCTAGCTAAAAAGCCAGCGTATTCCTGGCTAATATGCCAATGTATCTCGAGCTATTTAAAGTCGAACTTTCCGCGATTAGCTAGACATATTGCGTTCATCTACTGCAACCCCGCATACCACTGGCTGTCACCATGCACAGTGTCTATTGTTGATCATATGCTGGAGATAATCAGTGTTGGTCCATGCGTTGATTCCATTTCATTGTGATCCACAATAGTTCAATTAGTGGTTACACTACGTCTGGGCTTAACCTCATTATATGCCAGTAAACCGATGGACACGTCGTTGTGTTTTAAGAATTAATCTCAAATTTTTCAAATTTTTTATTCACTTCAAACTTGGCATATTTTCGTCACGACTGCTTGGAATCGTTGAACGTTTACTCATCTATCTGCGAAATCTTTGGAAAAAAATCACCCACAGCTGCCACAAGATCGTGAGCAGCTACCTTTCAGCAACCATTAGTGCCGTCTAGATCTAATGGCCGTCATTGCTTGTTCATATCAATTTTTGCAAGTGGCAATCATCACTTCACTGTTCGCTGTGTCGCTCTTCTAATACCGCGTGCATTTCGTTCCAAATTCGAAATAAATCTTCAGGTAGTACCTGTCCGGAACCTTCTTGGCATCAGCATGTGCACGACACAACTGTTTAATTTTTGCTTGGCATTGATCAAAATCGACATCTATGCCGTCTTCTTGTAAGCCAAGTGCAATTTTTCAGGCTTTATTTTTAACTGTATTATTACCTTCATTTATTACTTTCTGGATCCGTAAATCCGACCAACTTTTAATTAAAGTGATAATTTCCTCTGATTTCCACTTTTTTCCAGATTTTTATCTTTTTTACCCTTTTGCAGTGGCGCGATTTAGCAAAATCGCTAACGTACAACAGTTTGCATTTTGCTCTCATCAGTTTGCTAACTAATGATTTGTGCATTGCACAATGAAAGTTTGTAACAACTTTTATGGCCAGACCTGAGGAACATGTTCTCATCACTTCATCTGGTCTTTGAGAGACCAGGCGCGCCTCACGCAAAACCCGGTCACTGACTCGGTCTCGCGCGCATCATACTTGTTCACACTTGAATCAGCGCCTGGTCTCCAAGTAAGTGTGAATGCGTATCTGGTTGAAAACCCAGTCACAGACCGGATCTAAACGCTAAGTGTGAATGTGGCCTATAAGTGACGCAGACAAGTTTCAGATATCAGATCTTAAATAAAATAGAGTTGAAGGTTGATAAACTGACCTGAATACTTTGATTTAATATTGTCAACTGTAGACTTCTTGAAATTTCAGCATTTCATCGATTCCACACCCTCTGCAAGGATATTTCAAGCCCGCGCGTTGCAATCCCAGGATCCAATTTTTGCTTCATTCACCACTTTTTATTGCTGACACTAATTTTCTCATAGAACGTTTGTTTTTCGGTAACAAAGCTCCTTCTTCTAGGAGGCTAAGTTACTGAATCCAAATAAGATAACACCAATTCCTCAATAAGGTATCACTTTATTCATAATCCAGACTAATGGTAACTATTTACAAGAGAACATTTCAACATTTACAAATCTAATGACAATGGTGAGTAACATGGAAAAACTATTTATACTATTTTGTTCAGTGACTGGAAAGTTCCAGAACTTTCTTGACCTTTCCAGAAGGTTCTAGCGTTTTCCAATATGAAAGGCTTCCTAGAATGTTCTAGCAATTTCCATACAGAATGACAAAGGGAGGAAACTCTATTCATATTCACATTCAAAATGAATGCGCACTACATTTTTCTGATTCATCTTTGTGCAATGAACCGATTTTAGTGACGATGGCGCGCAAGTTTCGAACACTTGTCTAATTAACACTAATTAGTATCACAAGTAGTCATAGATGTAGCTCGATGTAGACATAGATAAACCATTGATAAACGAGCGCAGACATAATTGATCGATAAAAATTATCAATTATTTTTTCTCTTTGGTGACGAATTTCATTCCATCACACAAGTTCCAAAAAGAACATGTAAATAGAGAGAGAAAAAGTTATATACAAAACGTTTCGATGTAAAATCTGTCGTCGTTGTATCACTAACTTCAAACTAACCATCGCTGGAGCGAGTGAAGCATGTGATGACCTTCCTTTGTGCTTTGGCTTGCACACTAAAATTTCAATGGCTGCTTTTTTTAGTCTCTTTGTAACATGTAATCTTAGTGTAATATTTGTGAGGTTGCGGAAGTGAATTGACCACAAGCCATACTCATATATTAATTTTTAAGCAAGCAGATTGAGACTGACAGCGGTACGCTTTCTCCACAATTCTACTGGCTCGATCGAAAATCCCCATCTGAGTACAGATTGCAAATTTTAACTTTAGGTTTACTGTACTTATATATAAGACAATTTTGTGAAAGGACTATAGTAAGTTGTCAGCTATAGACAATTAATTTTGAATTGTTCAGGACAGATGATTTATTTCCTCCAATGGGAAGTGGAATAGAGCAATATTTTGAATTTAACGCTAACATAAAAAGATGATTAGCCAGTTCAATTTGTTTTACTTTAATATCGGAAATAGTGTAAAGTGCTCCATTAATCATGAAAAGTCCAAAAAAGTTTTGACGATTTCTTTGCTTTTTCTATTGATTTCCGGGCAAAAACACAGAACTAGCCTTTTTCAATTTAAAATTCGTTAAAAAATACGAAAATGGTAAGTTTCAGAAATTTTGACATGTTTCTACAATTTTCAGACGAAAATTTTGTTTGTTTTCGATTTTAGAGCGCTACGTTGAAACCGTACTTGGCCGCTGTTAGACAAACGTTGACCGCTGCTTTGTGCTTGGAAAGTTTTTCGTCGCAAGTCGTCGAGCGGCACAATAAGCCCGAAGTCGAAATAAAGTGACCGATTTTTTGTTTTTAAAAGTCGTTTTCGGACAAATTTAGATTACTTAACTATAGTTTGGTGGACAACTATAGTTAATCGTGAAATATAGTCGATGTCTAATTTTAAGATCGAGCAAAGAATTACTCTTAACGCCGGTCATCATTAGTCGAAATGAAAAAGAGAAAGTTTTGATCGAAGGATCGATAAATTCCGTTCGAGTTAGCATCGCCGTTAAACAAGTAAACGAAACCGAAACGTGCCCGAAAGATGTCTGGCCAGTGCCAGTGTTTTTGTTTTAGATGGACGAAATCGAGAAAATCCTCTGCCACAAATTCATGCGATTCATGATGATGAGAGCCGAAAGTTTCATCGTCCTTAGACGAAAGCCAGTCGCTGTAAGTTAACGTCCATCAACGTCAACGTCTATACTGTAGACGCCCATCGACCATAGACGCCCATCGTTATTGACGCCCATCGACTATAGTCGTCCATCAACTATAGTCAATGGCCAACTATAGTTATCGGGCGAGTCACGTTTTTTGTTTGTATTTTAGGGTTACGACATTTCGTTTTTGATAACAAATTTTCACACTGAACAAATGTTCAAACATAAACTCGTCGATTTCGTGATTCATTTCATGGAGGAAATCGATAAGGAAATATCGGAAATCAAATTGGCATTGAACGCTCGGGCGCGAATTTCGGCAGAGGAATTTCTGAAACGCGTACGTTTTCGATTTTTACCTGTTTACGTTGAGAAGACAGCGTGAACTTTGTTTTATTTTGATGTTTTCGTGATCAATTTCGAATTCATTACTGTAGTTGCCATTGACTATAGTTTTTCAGTCTATAATTGTCCAATGTCTATAGTTGCCCATTGACTATATAGTTTCAGGTTTTCACCCGATTTCAAGTTGAAAAAACAAAAATTGTGTTTTATTTTTACAGTTTTGAGACCGTTTTCGAGTTCAAACACGTCCCGATCGAATTTATCAACTGGCTTCCGAATTGTTTTGCTTATTATTATCGTTTTTTTTGTATTCTTTATTCTCTTGATTTATTATCGTTTTTTTGTTATCATCGATTAAAAAAATAAAACTTGTATAAAAAAAAACAAATTGAGCAAAAAATCAATAAATTAAAAAGTGCATAAATTATAAACGATTTTTTTAATTGATTGATTTATATCAATACTTTTTCGGCCAACTTGAACGCCAATTCGTAGCCCAAAAAGCACGCCTGAAAACAAAAAAACTTGTCTGAAGAAGGTCCATTGCAGGCAAAAAGTGAAACTTAAGAAGAATTCAGCTATAGTTGCTGAGCGTCATAGTTAATGGGCGTCTACAGTAGACGGGCGTCTATAGATGATGGGCGTCTACGGTTGATGGGTGTGTATAGTCGATGGGCCTCTACAGTTGATGGGCGTCTATAGTTGATGGCTTACGGCGTTGGCAGGGAATGCTCGAAGCATGACAGGCGTGAATCCTTTGTACAACGAGGCGATGCTCTCCTCGCGGATCAGCTCGCGAAAAACGTCCCTGATACCATTTGGATATTTCCCTTCGGGAGCTAAATAAAACAAATTTCTTGTAGAAATCTATTCGATTCGGGGTCGAAAATGGTTTCCTACCAATTTGCAATCTAGATTTGAGAACGTCGGGAGGAATCGCCACCAGCCAATTGAATATTCCCGCGACGCCGCCGGCGAACAAAATCTTCGGCACGCTGAGGTCATTTCGGCTGTTGGAAAACAAATTTTCGTCGCTAGCTATGAACTATAGTTGCACGTTCAACAAAGACTATAGTTGCCATGTCAAGGCCGAGTATAGTTGCCACTCATTGCCGACTATAGTCGACGACTCATCGATGTCTATAGTTGACACAGTACCTTTTGCCCTCGGGCGTCAATGTATGCATGAGCCATTCGTAGGTAGCAAAGTAGGTTCCACTAGCCGGCACATCTTGAAACGAAAACAGATGAACTAATCGTCCAAACTGAGAACTATAGTTCTCTCTATAGTTGACCAACTATTGAAACCGTTTTACCTCTCAATAGAGTCGCCGCCGTGCCACGATATATGCTTCGGATACCGCCTTCCCGGTACAATTTCTTGACCACATCAATGGGTCCTTTATATTGGGCATTGTCCTTAGTTTGCACCTGAAAGAAACTTGTCCATAGACTATAGTTGCCCATTGACAAAATTTGTCTAATGACTATAGTTGTTCATTGACTACGATTGCCTTTTGACTATAGTTGTCCATTGACTATAGTTGTTCAGTGTCTATAATTGTCCAATGACTATAGTTGTCTAATGACCATAGTTGTCCAAAGAATATAGTTCTTTAATGACTATATTGGTCCAATGACTATAATTGTATTTAGACTATAATTGTCCACTGACTATAGTGGTCCAATGACTATAGTTGTCCAATGGCTATAGTTCTCCATTGACTGATTGCATCTTGACTATCGTTACCTCTTGACTATAGTTGTCCATAGAATATAGTTATCCATACACTACAGTAGTTCAATGACTATAGTTGTCCATAGAGTATAATTGCCCATTGTTGTCCATCGACTATAGTTGTCCAATGGCTAGTTGTCCATTGACTAGTTACATTTTGACTATAGTTGCCTCTTGACTATAGTTGTCTAATGACCATATTTGTCCATAGAGTATAGTTGTTCAAAGATTGCAATTGTCAATTGATTATAGTTGTCCAGTGACTATAGTTGTCTAATCGCTACCGTTGTCCATAGTCGTTAGTTGCTCATTGGCATTTGTCCAGTGACTATAGTTGTCTCATTAATATAGTTATCTATTGGCAACAGTTGTTTATTGACTATTAATGACTATAGTAGTCCATAGATTATAGTTGCCAATACACCATAGTTGTCATCGGCTATAGGTGTCCATAGACTATAGTTGACTACTGACTATAGTTGTTTACTGGCTACTCACTTGAAGCAAACATTTTATTCGCTCGCCCGGGGTCATAATGACCGTGGTCAACACTCCCGCGAACATTCCCGCTTGAAAATTTTGCACGAACCTGCGAAAAACAAGCAAAAATCTCGCTAGCCATGAAAGAATCGAGGTAGAAATGATAATCGAAACGAAGACTCACGTAAACTTTTGATCGGGGCTCGTCTGCTGGAGTTTTCGCCCGAGGGAGCATCCCAAAAAAAACAGAGCGAACAACGGCGAAACGCCGGTCAGCGGCGCCGCCATGCCCTTGTAGAGCCCGAAAAAGCCCTCAAAATAGAAAAAACGTGCGCTAGCCAAGCACTTATCGGGCGCAGACGTTCAATAACTCATAATTATCCACTGGCTATAGCTCTACTGATCCCAGCGACTATTGCCAGTGGCCAGCGACCCAATGACCACTGATGACGTCATACCTCCTTGGCCACGGTCTTCCTCATGCAGTCGAAGGCGCCGGTGAAGAGCGGGATTTCGCCCGGTTTGGGCTTTGGCGCCGTTTGGATTCGGACCTTGACCGTATCGAACGGATGTCCACTCAAAACCAGGAACGCCCCCCCGACGCCCCCTGCGTAAAAGCTGATGAGGGGATGGGCCCTGATTTCGTTCGGCGTCCATCCGACGACTTCCGCTTTGCTCATCGCCATCGTCTTTCGTCTTGAATTACAAAATGGACGGAAAACGAGTTAAAACGAACAAGAAAAATGCTCGCCCACGACGGAAAACGAGCAAAAACGATTTTGAACGAAAAAAACAATTTTTGAAACATAAAATGTACGGGCTACGTTCAAAATGAAACGAAAACGGCGCAGAATTTTTATTGAAACGAGCTAAATTACAAAAATAGGACAGCGAACTATATTTCAAAATTCGACGAATTTTTTATGAATTTTCCGATTGGCGATCTCGTCGATTAGCATTTTTTCCCGATTTTTCAACTCGCGCAGCCGATCCGAGCTTTCGTCGAGCCGATTTTTCACGCGGGCCGTCGCGATTCGGTCGCTTTTTTCGTTTCGTACGACTCCGCTTTTGAATCGATGCGAATTTCTCTCCTCCGATCGAATGCTTTCTTGCAATTGTAATAGCTACGGAAAAAAAATTAATAAAGAATTTTGACAATTCCAAATTTCAATCGATTTACTTTAATGTTTAAATCTTTGTCGCTCGAAACGTTAAACGACTCGGAAACTTGGGCGGGACGACCATTTTTGGCATTTTCTAAATGAAAAACGAGCACATTTTGCATTCGAAGGCAACTATAGTCAAGCGACAACTATTGCCAATAGACAACTATAGACAATGAGCAACTTGGAAATGGTTAACTGTAGTCAATTGACTACTATAGTCACTGGGCAACTATAGACGGACAACGAAAGTCAATGGGCAACTATAGTCAAGCGACAACTATAGACAATGGACAACTACAGTAGTCAACGGGTAACTATAGTCAACTGACAACTATAGTCATTATACAATTATAGCCAATCAGTAACTATAGTCTCAGGACAACTATAGTTGACTATAGCTTTTTACGAAACGTTTTGTTGCTCGTTTACTTAAAGAATTTCCGTTTAATTTGTCGTTAATTATGTCGAAAACGTTCGACGTCGACGGCTTTTCGATTTCGCTCGATTTTTGCATTCTTCGTCGTTCTTTTAATTTTTCTTTTCGTTTTTTATCCTTGATCACTTTCAGCGGATCTTTCGACGTTTTTTCGAAGCATTTATCCAACGATTTTCCTTCAAAATGTGACCGGGTTTTAGTCGAAACGGGCATAAAACTTAAACGCGTATTTTTAAAAATCCAAGAGTACCTTTGGGCAGTACCCTGGCTTCCACCGGTTCCGTTCGACCATCGCTGCCCTTGCCCAATCCCTGTCCGGGTATGAATCCCATTTTGACCATTAGTTTCGACGCCACGCCCTACAGTTACGCAGAGGACTATAGTTGAGGCTAACTAAAGTTGCACTGAGTATAGTTGCACTTGAACTATAGTTGATTTTAAGTTAGTTTTTCAACTATCGACGCGATTTACTTGCAGAAATTCAATTCGCTTAAAAACAAATTTTCTTACCTTTGTGTGCTTTTCCCATCCTCCCAACGTGTCGCATCGCCAAGCGTGATGTCGAATTTGTTCACCGGCCGCGTCGTCGACGAACTCATCTGAGCAACTATCGTCGGCCGTTTTGTCTTTATCAGCTGCAAAAAGTAGCAAAATATTTGTTTTATATCGCACTAGCTATAAAATTGTCAATAAAAGTCGCACCATTGATTCGACTATAACTGCTTCCTAATTGAACCACAGTTGCTTAATTTTGAACTACAGTCGCTTGCTAGTGGACTATAGTCGCTAACTATTGAACTACAATTGCTTACTATTGGACTGCACGTGCTTCCTAATTGGACGATAGTTGCCAGCTATTGAACTACAGTCGCAGTGATTGATTGCACTATAGTTGCCAGCTATTGACCTATAGTTGCTTGCTTTTGCACTACAGTTGCTTGCTTTTGGTCTACAGTTGCTTCCTAATTGGACTATAGTTGATTGCTATTGTACTACAGTCGCTAGCTATTGAACTGTGTCGCTTGCTATTGGACTATAGTTACTTGCTTTTGAACTATAGGTTGCTTGCTAGTGGGCTATAGTTGTTAGCTTTTGGACTACAGTCGCTTGCTAGTAGACTAGTCGCTTTCCAGTTGACTATAGTAGTTCGCTTTGTACTATAGCAGGGATGCGCAACCTGCGGCCTGCGGGCCAGATTTAGCCTGCAGAGCCATTTCAACTGGCCCGCGAGCAGGTAGCCATTATTCGACAACAAATACAACAAAATGACAAAAGTTAAATGAGAGAATTAAGACGATGTGTGCTCATTTTCCAGCAACAGTCAAACTTGTTTCTGATCTCGACTTGGCCTCGAATGCAGTCAGTGGTTGTGTAAAAGAATTAATTGAAGCATTTGATGATCGATTTTGCGATCTTTCCCAACTGGCAGAAATATTTATGTTTCTGAAGAATCCTTTTGTATTACCTATATCCGTTTGTCATAAATTAGCAGAAACGTTTGGTGCATATAGAGCAGAAAGTGAATTAGAACTGCTGCGCATGAAAACCAAATAGGCCTCAAGGAACTGCTAGTTGAATCAAATCTTGTGTCGTTTTGGTCTGACCTAGTTCCTACGAGCTTCAAAGAACTGAAAGCTTGCGCTTTAAAATTATTAGTAATGTTCGGAAGTACATAATTATGTGAATCAGCATTTTCTGATATGAACATTATTAAAAACAAACTTAGATCAAACCTTTTGGATATTCATCTTCATTGCTGTTACATCTAAGGTGCACAAGCTTGCAACTTCGATTCGCTCTTTTAGCAAAAAACATGCAGGTCAAGTTTCTCATTGAAAGTTTTGTATTTTTTTATCAGTTATATGAATATGATTATTAGTAATATGAATATGAATTTAACTTAGTTGTTTGTATGTATGTATATATGACATTAGTTGTATGAATTGGTGATATGAATATGAAAATATGATTATGCGTGTAGGAAGATGTCTTAGTTGTATGAATATGACTGTTGAATATAGTTATTAGTTCTAATTATTGCGATAGAATAAACGAGACAGTTGTAAGCAAGTTCTAATTTTGTGTGTAACCTATGAACTGGCCCGCAATTTTTACAGACTGAAATTATCTGGCCCACAAGCAAAAAAGGTTGCACAGCCCCGTACTATAGTTACTTGGTAGTGGACTAGTTGTTTTCTACTAAACTATAGTTGCTAGTCATTGGACTATAGTTGACAGCCATTGGACTACAGTTGCTTGCTACTGAACTATAGTTGACAGCCACTGGACTACAGTTGCTTGCTACTGAACTATAGTTACCAGCCATTGGACTATAGTTGATAGCTATTGACCAATATTTGTTTACTATAGAGGACTATAGGTTCGTGTGGGCTATAGTTGCCAGTCGACTATAGTTGATTACCGATCGGCAGCAAGGCGGAAAATAAAGCGTGAACTTCTTCGTTCGTGTCCAGCATGGAAACGGCGGCGCTGGCTTCTTCTCGGCTAATGGCCGTAATTCGAGCTAATTTCCACAAATTATCGTCCTGTCTAACCAAGCATAGGGAACCATTGTCGACGTTTCTGGGAATAAAATTCGTTCATCAATCTTCAAATATAGTGCAACTATCGGTCCAATAGCTAGCCACTATAGCTCAATGACGAGTACAAAAGCATCAACTACAATGAATTAGCAAGTAAGCAAGTAACTATAGTCCAATAGCTGGCAACCATAGTCATACTCGAAATCCGGTTCTTCGTAATCCATTAGCTCGTTAAATCCAACAGATTCTCCATGGGAATATCTTAAATGAAATACAAATCCCCATAAGACAACCAACTATAGTCCAATGGCTACTACAGCATAAATACAACTATAGTCCAAATGCAACTATAATCCAAAGGTAACTATAGACCAATGGCAACTAAAGTGCAATGGCCACTATAGTGCAATTGCCACTATAGTACAATGGTAACTAAAGTCCAAGGGCAACCATAGTCGGAGATCAATTGTAGTCGACGGAAAACTATAATCCAAGGACAACTATAATTCAAGGTTTACCTGCAGCTTTCGTCGAAATTGCACGTGCCCTTCATAAAATAAGGACAGGGCTGCATCGATTTCGTCAGCGGGTTGCAAAACATGACTTTAACCTTAAAAAACAAAAAATTGCCCGATAATTTATTTGAAAAACAAAAAAGGCGTCGTAGCCAGGGCAGTTTCGAGCGCAAAGCGCAAACTATCGCGATTTACTTTGCTTTCGTCGAGATTATCGTTTTCGATCGATTCGACTTCGAAAATAATCGCGTTGTGATAATCGATATTTATTGACTTATTGGAAAATCGTGAAAACGGTGCGCGACATTTCGAGCCAATTTTCAACTCAGTCGAGTCGTCGGACGACGTGGAACACGAATCGGACTCGATATCGACTGATTTTGGCGATTTTTCGTCCTCGTCGGTACCGTTTTGAGCTAAATCCAGATTCGAATCGGGTAAAAAACGAAAACGTAAAGTTTTCGACTTATATTTCGTTTTTTTACCTTCGCCTCGCGACATTTCAATGAGTTCCAATAAATCATCCCTCAATTGATTAAGCTCTGCTCGATTTCCGCAATTCGGATCGGATAAAGCTACGTTTACGTTTTCGAGCTGGAAAACTAGCAAAGCAAGTCACGGATTTTGTTTTATTTCTACCGAACGGGCGCTAACCTGTAACAAGTACGTTTCGACGTCGTTCTCCGACATTTTTCTTAAATTCTTTATCCAAAAAGCTGAAAGTTGTTGTGGGATATAAAAAATTTGCATAAATGTCATACCGTAAACTGTCACCGATATTATGACGGACAAGTTTCATTACGTTTTTATCAATTCAAATTTCGCCTCGAGACCTTAATGCTTATATCAAATAGACAGAGCGGCATTTTTAAAAAATTAGAAAGTTTTTGAAAAAGTACATTCGCCTGAAAACTTCGCATCAACGAACAACGGCTATGGTATATCAACAACTATAATTGAACAACTACTGTATATAGTCGTGAAACAACTATAGTCGCTGAACAACTGTAGCGCCGAACAACTCTAGTCCTGAACAACTATAGTCACTGAACATCATAGTCGTTAACTAACTAGTTACTGGACAACTGTGGATGTAATATTTAATCACTGGACAACAACACAAAGCACATGTTACAAGTTTGACAAAAACTTCAGTCTTTATGGCTTACACCCAACTGCAGTATTCTGCGGAACCCCTCATTTTTTCTTCGGGAATCATCACGAAACTGTCACAGTCGTCCGACTCGACATCGAAAACGGGGATAGATAAGCCGAGTTCTTTGCAAACTTCATTGCAAACATGACCATCGAAAAATTTCATTATGCCGTTGAGGCCAAAGTTCGTCGGGAAAAATCGAGCCATATCGCAACAATGTATTGCTGGGTCGGTTAGCCATATCACATTGTTCGATGGATTGATTTTTCCCTGCAGATCGACGACGATCAAATAGTGATTGGTCGCTTCATATGTCCAATGTGAAAAGGCCATGATGAAGTCGACGGCTTGTCTGGATATTCCATGTTCGGCGGCTGTTTGGTAGTCAATTTTATATGTGGCGTTGTTGGTGAACTTGACGAATTTTATCATACCACCGATGAGCGGTTCAATGGTCATGAACCGATGCGTTCCGTCGCCATTGGGCAAGCCGAGTACATTAACATCCAACACTTTGAGCTTGTTTGGGAAGCGACTTAGAGCGAGTTGGTTCGAAAATTGCTCAGCCAAAAAAGCCGTCATCAATTGCATCGTCGCCATTGCTTCGTATCGCGCACTGGAGTTTTGACTTTCCGCAAGAAATTTACTTTCTTTAAGTACAACGTCGATTGTTGTTCTGTCATTTATTACCAAACCGTGATAAGCCAAACGTATTTCTCCTTGAGCGAATGGATGTGGAGCTATCTTCAACGTGTAATCTATATAAACAGTAGTGCAAAGTGGCTTGTTATTAATAATATCGCAGTATGACTTAGGCGATTCAATGATCAAAAAGTTTCCATTTTGAACTTCGATTTCGCTCCAGTCGACGAGCTCGTCTCGAATCGTAAAATTTTTCATTTGTAGATTTGACGTCATAGTTTTTGTGCACAACATAGAATAACTGATTGCTGTGATCGATGACTTGATTACAGACGTTTCGATCTGTTTAACATCCACGATGTCAAATTGCACAATTGGTTCGGACAATATTTCGGCAAATTTTTCAATCATAATATCAGTGGACTTATTCATTTGTCCAAAGTGATATTGAATATTCATCCGTTTCATCTCTTTAAGTAATGCATCAGCGGTCAATCCGTGCGGATCACCTTCTGGGTAATCGTCTAAAATTTCCGGCGAATGATAGAGGATGCCATGACAAGGTGCATCAGCAATGTGAAACACGACTTTTGTGCCAAATCGTTCGTTCCAGTCGAGACCTAGAGCTTTTTCCAATCCTCCAAACACGTCCTCGGGTTTGTCATGACCACCACTGACTACGATCTCATTGCAAAATGTTTCAAACTGGTCAGCATCTTTTGTGAAATCGAGCACTTCGAAACGTGTGCTATCGTTGATATCTCGATATCCGACAAACGCTATCAATAGCTCACGAGCCGAAATGGAATTTTCTCTGTTCAGTATGGTTTTGACGACATTCTGGATGCAAGACTTCACTTCAGTCATGGACAGAGACATGCTTCCAGTAATGTCAACCAAAAAGCAAAACTGTATGCAACCGGCCAATTTCAAACCTTTCAGAACACGTTTTATCGCCGCCTTCGACAAGTCGCTTGACACCAAACTTCGTTTCGCCAGTTCTCTCTCATCAGATACATCCGCGCCATAGCGTTTGTTCAACGCGGAAAAAATCATCCGATTTCTTTTGTTTGCTTCTCGAATCGGATTCGGTTTGACTTTGACATATTTCGTCGCTGGTTTGCCAAGAGGGGTCACCATATCATCACGAGACACAGCAACTCTTCCCGCTTCGACCATCGCCATAGTTGATCACTGGGACAGCGATTAAAGCTCTCAAACGATGACAGCATAAAATGATATAACATTCATTTTATGTTTTATATTTTATCAACGTGCTAGTCATCTTTAGCACAAGCAACTTTCATTCGTCGAATTTCATAATCTTTGAAAAATTTTATGTTAAATTTAAATTTCGTTAGTCATCGTTACAAACTGATAAATTTCAAACAACATGCAAAGCGTAAAATTGTTTGCAGTTGCCATAGACGTTCTGTGTCTATGGCAACTTCGTCTATGGCAACTTCGTCTATGGCAACTTCGTCTATGGCAACTTCGTCTAAAATTTGTCTAGTGATTACAACAGTAAATAAAGCAGCTAGCAGCTAGTACTTGTATACTCCATTTAGAGTGTCTGATTTTGAAAATTTGTTATTCTCTCTCTCATAAGTGATGATAATGAAAGTGTAAAATCAAGTGTGTTGAATTGAAGTGGTCTAGATGCCTTTATAGCCCCTGGCTATCACTAAGTGAGAAAAGTTTTGCTTGAGGATGACACGGTGACACAGATTCACAAGCCAGCCCAAAATTCAAATTATTTGGCTAAATGTTTCGCAAATTTTCAAAATCTTAAGTTCGCTTGTGTTTATTGCAGTTTGGTTGTAGAATTTAAACTCGACAAAAACGGAAACCATTCTAGGCTGCTTGTTCAAAAACATGGCTGCAACAATATGTTGATTGCAGTGTGATCCAAAATCCAAAAACTAAAGTCGTGATTCAGTTGATTTAAAATTGGCCTACAATTTTACATTATTTTGTTCAATGTTGCTTCGTTATTGTTCACTCAATTTTGAATTTTATACTGCAATATGTGTATTTAATGACGATGGATATTTGCTAGTCACCTTTGAAAATCCTGAATCATTTGATACTGCAGGTAGTGGCCATCGGATTAACAAGACACGTAACATTCATTCAACATTTGAGTGAACCGTTTATGGCTAATAAACACTGATTGAATCTTTTTTTCATCCCTTCAACCTATTAGCGAAAATAATGCAACAAGGCGTCTGCTTCATTTTTCTTAGTCTGTGGTAAGTCACAAAGCACCTTCACATTATCCACGCCTTTTATACTCAGTCCAAAGAGAACCCGAGTTTAGCCTCACTTTCTTCTTTGACTTTTAACTGCCAATTTTCCGATCCTGACAAATATCAAAACCCTACTTGAAGGATTTTGCTTTTAGTCAACATCCTGGATGATGATTGTTTCTAGACAAGAAGCTTCCATTCTGGTTTCATCTCTTTATCATATAGAATTCTGCTTATCCACCAATATCTTTCATAACTATGATGCAACAGAATGATTCCAATGGTTATGTTTCAGAGTGAATGAAGACATTTTATTATAAAATACACCAGGCTAAAGAGGATTTTTTGCTAGCAACTCAAATTATGAACAACTGGTAAGACGCAAAGTTGTCTACATTTAAGTTTCGTTTTCAAAATTTTTATTCTATTTACAGTTATACTTATGGAGGGGCGTGAAGCTCGTCCGCCAGTTTATTTGTGATGATCATGGGTCTTTGGTTGCCGAATGTCTTCAAAACGATGCTAAAATTTCTTGGATTTATATTGGTGTGCATTGGCTCTGGTTTCGTAGCTGGAAATCGTCTGAAACAATTTGGAGAAAATAACATACACTCTACTATTAATTTGGCAGAAAGTCAACGTTTATGAGAAATTCACCTTTTGCAAGACAATCAACATATCGAATATAAAGAGGGCAAGAAATTTATACTTATTCCGGGCAAACAGTCAATTCGACACTTGTTACATAGTTCATGAAATGTACTCAATTGTTGATCATGATTTGAAAAGTTTATGTGTTATTGACAGTACAATATTAGTTAATTATTGAAAAAATAGCAATTATCGCATTTTCTCCCGCCCCATCAGAAATACAAATAACCCCCGCCCCATCAGAAATTCCCCCTCCCACTCTAAAATATACGGGGTCAGACCCATTTTAAATAAAATGTCATCCCTAAAGGATAGCCCTCCCTCCACTTACCATATTTATTTGAATAAGAGACGCGGCTCTTATTTATTTCAACAGTTCCAAGGTGTGTCAGGTATTCAAGGGCGGCAGTTAATCAAGACCGTCTCTTATTCAATAAATACGATATATGAATTTTCCGCAATGAGGTTTAAAAAATGCCTTTTTTCTGGTACTTCGGAAAGCATATAAAAATTGATGAATTTTATGAAAAGTTGTTGTTTTTTAAAACATAATGTCATCGTCAATGTTATTTCTTACAATCTCACATGGAAAAAACAAACTTAGAGGTAAACAATGGTCATATAGTATTATTATTACAACATCAACATTTAATTAATCATCTTTCTAGAAAGTTCTATGATAAATCACCCTTCCCCTATGAATAGGACCCATTTTCCCCGAGAAACCACTGGACGGGTATTATGCAATTCCTATACTTGATTTACTGTTTCTCGTAATAATCTTTGGACTTCTTCCATTTTGTTCTGTTCGTTTTCTGCTCCAAGATCAGCCAGTTTTTGTTTGTTCTCCACCAAATTTGGAAGAATATTATTAAAAAGGTTATTATCGCCAAATAGTATGGGAATTTGTGCTGGAAGTAACTTGTTGTCTTGAAAAATTGGGTTATGGTAGACTAAGGTTTTTCAGCTTGTTCATCGGCAATTGGTTTGTGATTTATTAGTGGTTGTTGATCACCTTCAGGGTCTGCCCCAGGCACGGAAAAGGGTTGAGACTTTGACCCGAACCCGACTCGAATGCCTGCCCACTAGACCCTAACCTTAACCCGACCCTAACCCGTTTTTAAAACCCAAACCCTAACCCTAATATAGTGAACCCGAACCCGATTTTGCAAAAATTCATTATAAACTTAAAAGTTTGATCTGCACAAAAAGCATTCAACTTACAAGAATATTCATGTATTTCAAATCAACAGACGACCATTCGTTAAATGCAAATTTATTTCAACAACAAACATGACAAAAACCCAACATTTTGATTAACTACTTATCATCTGTTTGATTACTATCATCGACCTGGGTCCCGTCTTGATAAGTGAACCCGCCCGACCCTAACCCTAAAATAAAATATTCCAACCCTAACCCGACCCTAACCCTAAAAAACGGGTCAGGTTTAGGGACCCTATTTCGTGGCTGGGGTCTGCCTCGAAATATTCGTTGTTTGTTTAAGCTTTCATCCAAATTTACATCACCAACAAAATCATCATTGTCATCAACCATTTCATTTGCAATGGTTGTACCGATTAATGCTGCATTTTTTTTTGTTTATCAAAAAATTGATTTAAAGCTTGAAATGCCATATTACCATATTACTTCCATTATCAGTAACAACTTTTGATACTTTTTCTATAGGGATCTTCCAAAATTCTAATACGCTACAAGCAGTTTGATAAATTAAATTCGCATTATGTTCTCCAATAATCTTTTGAACAGCAAGTGCCGCTGATTCCCATTTATATCTATTATACCAATGTGCAGTAACACCAAGAAACGAATTGACTAAACCTCTTTTTGTCCAGATACCTGCTGTAACAGCAATTTTTCCACCATTATTAATGGGATGCATAAACTGGATTTTTATGTTGTTAAAAATCTGTTTTTCTTCTTCTAACAAGTGATAAATTGAAGGCAAGTGATACTGACATGAGAATCAAGATCTTCAACGAACTGTTTATATTCCTGATTTTCAACAAGCCACATCGGTAAACTGTTTGCAATAAAAAACTTTGCTAATTTTCTCATTGCACTTTTCTGTTTTGGATGTTGCTTTAAATATTTGACTGTCGTCTTACTAAATAACGTTTGCTGTACTAATCTTTTCGAGTTGGTTGCTTTAGTTTCATCCCTTTTTCTCTTTGGCTTAATTTCACTCCGACTTTTGATGGCAGCTTCGAATTCTTCTTTATGATGCGACTGCAAATGTTTCATTGCATTATTTGTGTACCATCCACGCAAAACTTTCATGCATAATTTCCCTTTTTGTTTACTTAGTTTACATTTAGCACTTCTTTTTCCATTTTCTTCCAAAAGGTCGAAATAATTCCAAACAAGATGCCATTTATTCCGGTTTATTTCTTCGGTAGACAAAGAAGTTTTGGCATCAACATCTAAACTTTGTTTCCACCAAAATGTGTTTGTACCCGTCATTGTACCTACCTCAAACTTATCTTTGTGTCTGTGCTTGTGCTTGTACTAGCATCAAAAATATTTTGAACTTGTACTTGTGCTTGTACTAGACCCCAAAAACGTTTTGTGCTTGTGCTTGTGCTTGTACCAACGTCAATAAGTGATACTTTGTACCACATTTTGTGTTTGTACCAAGTACAATATACAGTAGAACATTAATCATCATTGAGTTATTAACTGGGATTCATGATCTTGATGGTTGCCACTTCATTCTTAGTTGCTTTAACCCACCAAAATAGCTTGTTTTTCAAATGACTTCGAATTTGTTTCACAACGGCAAGAATCAAGATCGGCTCCAAAATATAGACGTATCTCGTCGAGTCAGATAAAGCGAACAGCCAAGGACCACGAGACGATGGTGGCAGTACATTCACTAGCTGAATCGTTATGCTTAGCACCATGGTTATAAGCCACGGCACGCAGAACAGAATGAACAACTGCGACTGTTTTTTAAAATTGGCTCGTCGCATTTCCGCATCGGCTATATTCATTCTATAAGTGGACAAGTTTTGGATTAAATTCTTTGAAAAAATAAGAGAAAAAAATTTAATTATACTTTAGTTTATGAAGATTGTATAACACGTAGACGTACATTACGCCACTGAGTAAACCGTTTCCATAGTTCGAGATAAGTCCGAAATATTGCCTGTAATGCGTCACGCTATCACCCGGATACATCCATATTTGCGTTTTTATATCGAAAGTCGCATAACAACAGTCGTCGAAAGATGGCAACGAATATGCTAGTCCGTACACGATAACACTCGCTATTAACATCTTTGTTCGCAAAACTGAGAAATAAGTCGCATACTTGTCAGCAAATTCGATTGCAATCATTCGATCAGCGGCCATGATGCTTTCCAAGTAGTGAAGAGCGTAAATCGGAAACAGTAAGAACGCCCCGAAGAATTTCTCGGCTGATTTGTTTGGGATTACTGTGATGTAGCCGGCGCTTATAAACGACGAATAAAATGTTAGCAAAATGAAGTAGAGCAAGTTCAATGTACACAGCATCATGAGCAGCATTTTGCTCGATTGTTTGATTGACGAACAAGATGGTAATGCGAAAAGGATAAGTCCGTAGAAAACGAGCGTAAAAACTCCAATGATCATTTTGACCCAAGCCAACGGAAGATTTTTGACGAACCCTGTATCCGACGATGTTTGATTACTGTCGGTGGCGTTCATGGTTCAACATAGATTGGATGCTGATTACTTTCTGATCTTGATATTAAACTTGTAAATGGTCGATTTCAGTCAGTGGAAATGTTATTTCCATTTTTTCGTACACAATAATAGGCGCTTGAATTAGTTTTGATGACAACCTATTCGTAATTCATCTGCCAGATTATTTTAATTTCGTTCATTACACTCATATTTACCCCCCTTTTCTGACTGATTTAATGAAAACAACGACGCGTAATCAATTTGTTGAATGCAATATTTTTGTTTTGGATACCGCAGATCAATAAAAAATAAATAAAGATATTTGGTTAGATAATTCAACATTTACTAAATTAGCATGCTGACTAGCACCTGCTCGGCGCGTATGTGAGCATATGTAATGTTTGATGTTTCTGATGCTCCGATCGAAAAAATTATAGATCACGCTTTGCGTGAGCATGTATTGCACTAAGTGTTTTTATTCTTGAATAATTTCAAAGTTGTACGCCACGCCGCCATACATTATCCCTATCGCAATACAGTTGCCATAGTTTCATTTTAGCGCAGTCTGTAGTCTAAAATTAATCACGATGATTGCCTGCAGCTTTTCAACTCAGATAGTGGCTTGCTCGCCGAGAAAAGATAAGTAGGCAAATAGGTTCAGTAAATTCTGATGCAATCACAAGCCATATTATTTCCATAGCTGTAAGAAGGGATGATTGGCCGATTAGCATATTTATTTATGCAGATCACAAGCGTGCACTGTCAATCCGACTGAGAAATGTGGCCAAATATGCTTGTTAAAAGTGACTAGCTATCGCTGAACCCCAGTTGTTGAAGAGGCTGAAGAACTTTCTTAGAATGGTAGACGACATACACTGTAAGATGTTTATGTCTGACAGTGTGAACACAATCCTTATATTACAGTGTTTTTTTAACTTATTCACTATTTCAAAAAGGAAAATGCAAATCAAAATTCAGTAACTCATCAAACCAAGCAAATTTATGTTTTAACTCACTTTAAGAAGCCCTGCCTTTTAGGGTATGCCATTTTAGGAAGTTGACTAGTCGCAGATCCGGCCCAAATTTTTTTTATG